>BMAV01005638.1:236402-297816 GCA_019973955.1 Trichonephila inaurata madagascariensis | reverse complement strand
TTTGTACATTGGAGCTATCTTTCTTCTTTTGTTGTGTCTTTCGGTTCAACTTTCTGTAGTCAATACACATTCTCGACGATCCATCTTTCTTTTTTACCATTACGATCGGACTTGCATATTCCGATGAACTCGGACGTATAATCCCTTCTTTGAGCCATTCCTCTATTTGTTCATTTACCTCTTGTCTTTCGGTGAACGCTAGTCGACGAGGTGGTTGACAGACTGGTTCTTCGTCTTTCAGAATAATTCTCATTGTGACGTCGGTAGATGCTATTTTTTCTGGCTTGTAATCTTGTATTAACTTCTCGAGTTCCTTCTTAATTCGACAATTTTCAACATGACGCAGATCTAGTTCTTCTTGAAGATTTTCAGCAGATATTTGCATAATTTGCATAAGTGCTCGATTTTCATATTTGTTGAATTTAACTCCTTCTTTCGTGAAACTTATCGATGCTTGTTCCAAAAGGTCTGACCCAATAACTGCTTCGAATTTTAATTTATCGGCAGGTACAACATGCCAAGTCAGTGAGTAGTTTTCATTGTCAATTTCAAATTCATGTTCAAAGGAACCGTTAGTTGTCACCTGTGCTTCGCCAATACCTGTGAGAAGTATTTTATTCTTCGATAATTTTTGTTGGGTCCATTATTCTTCTGCTTGTGTTCTCTCGCAGCAAACTTACGGTACTACCACTGTCTATAAGCGCCGTGATTTTCTTCTTTCCGAAAAATATTTCTTTAGTACGTAAACCTTCCTTAACGATGAGTGTGCAAGTTTCCTCTGGACGTTCTTTGAATTTCCGTGACTTTGAATAATTCGTCTGAGCATGCTTGGATTGGAAGCATTGTAGTTTGGGTGTTTTTCGTAATTTTTGTTGTAATACCCTTTCTGTGCATTGTCTTGACATCTTTGAACATTTTCGTACTTGGTGACAGGAGCTTCATAATGTTTGTTGACGCTGGAAACTTCTTATCTGTTCTGTTATAGTATTCGAATTTTCTCGGTGCTTCATATCTACGAGTTTTTTCAATGGGTTTGAATTCTTGTTTCTTCGCAAATGGATTGCCCTTTTGCTTCAGTGTCTTTTTAACGTCTTCGAATTCTTCGAGTTTTTCTGCTAATTGAACAGGAGAGTTCATATTTGGCTATTTATCTAAGTAATATTCTTTAAAGTCGAAAGGTGTTCTCCGTTTAAATTGATCCGTTATGACTAGATCAGATAATTTTTCGAAAGTATCTATCTTTAAACCGTCTATCCATCCGTTGAAATAAGTATTTAATTCATGGTAGAAATCAATCCATGTTCTTTCAGGAGCCTTTTGATGAGAAACAAATAGCTGTCGAAATTTTTCTGGAGTTAGCTTAAAACGTTTCAGTAGTAAGTCTTTAACATGTTCGTAAGAGTGAGCTTTGTCATCAGGCTCTCTCGCTATGATGTGAGATATTTCAGCCGGTAATAAGCCTAACAGATGAGAAACCCAAAGTTCTTGATTTATATCCAGTATCTGCGCTTGACGTTCGAATAATTTAAGATAAAGGCTGATGTCTTCTTTCAAATCGAAACGATGTATAAATTTTGACACTTCTTTGACGTGAAATTTAGTATTACTGCCTTCGGATGTATCAGCACCTAATTTAAATTGCGCTTGGATCCTCAACTTTTCCAATTCAAATTCGTCTTTACGTTTTTGTTCATCAAACTTCAATTTTTCGATGTGTATTCTTTCTTCTCGTTCCTGTATGCGTATTCTTCCTGCAGTGGCTTCTATGCGTAATTTTTCTTCCCGTTCTTCTATGCGTAATTGTACTTCCTTGGCTTTACGATCCTCTACTATCGTTGTGTGTAGGTTTTTGGTTAGATCTTCGTCATATTCTTTACTACTAGTAATTAGGTCTTTGAGAGTAGCGATGGTCATAGATTTATCGAATTTTAAATTTAGTTCTGTGGCTAAGACGAATAAATCTTCACGTCGACCTTTGCCGAGATAGGCCATTTTAAAATATAAATTTTATTTTATTTAGTAACTAAAAGAATTAACTAAACTGTCACGCGTTCCTACAATAACAATGGTATCACTATAGTATAGCAAATCTCGCTTTCAATTAACAAAATTCTTAAGATAAAATTATAATGCTCCAAAATACATTAAATATGCAATGAAATACTCAAAACTTATACACTTAAAATATTTTAGACCAATAATGTTTAAAAACAACTGTGCGTGCTAAAACGCGTAATACTTAAATTGAATTACTTCAATTATTAATTTCAACCCCAAAAAAAAGCCTCTATAAAAACATTTAATATATCAGTTGTCTCCTTTTTTATAATAAATGCAAAAAGAGTTTGAAAGTAAAAATAAATTAAACAAAGTAAATCTTGTTTTAAAAAACTGAGATTAAATTTATTATAAAATGAAAAAGAATTTAATCATTCAAAACGAAACAATTAGAAGTCAGTCACTTAAGGAAAAAGCTCATATTTTTTTTATTACACCAATAAAAATAAAATAATTCGGGATCTATCTCATCAAATTCTAATAATAAGCACACATTTCAATCGAAAGCATAATAATTCTGTCAAAAATGAACTGAAAATATTCATATATTGAATGATAAAGTACACCATTAAAATTGGATCATTTAGGATGTTTCATCAATAAATTATAAAAATGAACAATGTTTGAATGAAAAGCAAAAATGATTCAGTGAAATTTCTTCTCAAAATACAGGAAATGATTAATTTATTACACAACAACTGTGGGGAAAAATGTAAAAAGAGATCAGTAATCGAAAATTGCGAAATATTTATCCTGAGAATGACCGATTTATGAATTCCTAATGCTAAGAGGCACCAGTCAAGGTCAGTGACGCAACAAAACGGAATTCTTAGTTTTGCACATTGTACAACATATCAAATACAATAAATCAATTCGTTTTTAAATGAAATACAAAAAGTTAAATATTAAGTTCGATTTCCTAAATATTTTAAAAGATACACTTGCAAAGAATTTAATACGGGCGATTAAATATGCACAAATAGAAAAATAGTATTTTAAGGATAAACATTATGCTTTAAAAATATGAATTATATACTTTAAAAACTCAAACACAATTTTGTTATTAACAGCATGACGATGGCTCTGAAATTCTTCTTTTAGAGATTTCCTTTCTTTTAATGAAGAACAACAAAAACACAGTACCTGATACAGTTGTTTAAAACGTAATTGAAAGTTCTTGGCTGAATTCTGCCGATGAAGCTTGAAATTGACTCACTGAATTTTCATCAAAGTGCTTGCACGACGAAGTAACTGAATAAAGGAACACTGTTGCTATAATGTTAGTACGTTATGAGAGGCAAACCGTTTGTTTACATTTCAGTCAGCGTTTTCAATTTGGGCGTTGAGCCAATTGTTTTTCAAACAAGAAGGTTAGGAATTTAAGTTAATCAGACTAACTTTTGATTCTGATCAAAATATAAAGAAGATTTTAAATCATTCCCGGAGCGATTCCCCAATTATTTCTGTGGGAATCCAACCGAAATCTTCCAAAAGGTCGGAATTCTTCAGACAGCGGGGTTTTTATTGGTGTGGTGTCTAGGGGTTTTTAGGGTGTATTAGTTAATTTTGAAATAAAATAGACAACATAGTTTAAGAAAGAAACTGGTTGAAAACTAAATAATTTATTATGAATTATAGGGGAATATTTCAAAAGAATAGGAAAGTTAGATCACATTACTTTAAGGAAGGCAATTGAGATTAAATAGAACTCATTATGGTGTGCAATTAAGACTTACCGCCTGGCGCGGACGAACGGTGCTGACGCGCGAAATACGACGTTTCTCGACGGG
Organism: Trichonephila inaurata madagascariensis; assembly: GCA_019973955.1. NCBI lineage: Eukaryota > Metazoa > Arthropoda > Arachnida > Araneae > Nephilidae > Trichonephila > Trichonephila inaurata. Next base: position 293,968 of record BMAV01005638.1, on the reverse strand, counting down.
TGTTAGTGGGCCTCTGCCGAAAAAGGTTGATGTCGGCGTTTTAAAAGGGACGCTAGATGGCGTTGATGTGGAATACTGTTTTGATTAGAATTGCCGACCTTGGTAAAGGGATATGATCTAACCTCTTACAAATGGGATATCCTACATAAAAATAATTGTATGAAACTTTTTTTTCCATGTGTCGAACATTTCAAAAAATGCTCACAATTTTAATTCAACATTTAATACAGTTGGGAAATTTTGTAATTATAAAAATTTCTACTTTTTTTAACATATAACTATTTTTAAAAAGGTACATTTTCTTTTCCGGGACCTAAGAAGTTGCAAAGTGAGTGAGTGAATATTAAAAGTCCCACTGTTAACTTATTCAAAAGCTCTGATAGCGAGAGAGGAAGGGGAGTTCCACTACAATGTTATGCATTTAAAAATATTCTTGCAACGCCAGGGGAAATAAACCTGTCTGACAAAGAAAAGAAGCGAAAAAGTTTCGAAACAGGGAATTTTAAGTTATACACTTGGTAAAAGCTCGAGCAACGCCGGGCTAAGCGGAGGAGGGGGGCGTGGCAGAAGTCATTTTGAAAAAGAGTGTTAGAAGTGCTTATTTTGTGAAGGAAAGGGGAAATTTATAAAAGTAGAGAAAGCCCGTGCAGCTAGTGTATAATATTAACTGTTGCGAGTCGAGAGTAATCTTAACAGCAACTGGTACATCAGTGACGTTTTAGCTTGAAGCAGTTTCCTTTCTTCAAGGCATTCCATGATCGGGATTTCAACAGGACAATGCTGGAAATATTGCCAGGAATATTTAAAACTTTCTTTCGTCACAACTGATACAGTGTCTTCCGTAGCTTGCTTATTCCCTGGATATGGGACCTATTGAGCATGTGTGAGATTTTTTCGGTCAGCATTTTGCTCGTGATCTTCGTTCTACCCCACTCCTACATATAAACTTTGGGTATGCATGCTAATAGTATGTATGCTCTTCCCCTGGCAGACGTTCAAAATTTTTTTGACTCCATGCCACGTCATATAACTGTATTTATTACAGTTAGTCATGCTACAGCAAATACTGATTTTGAACACTTGATATTGTTTTCTTGCTTTTAAAGTTTAATTGTTTATATGTACCAATACCGGTTATAACTATGTATTAAATTTCATTTAATTCTGATGATTCATTCCTTCATGATGTTGCAATTTTCATTAACAGGAGTTTATTAATATTTAATATATGGGGTTACACGTTGATCGGGGTTCAAGGATTTTTTGCAGATCAGTCACAAGAAAGTTCTTTAAGAGTGATAAGAATTTATTGTTGAGAAAACCAATCCTTGAAATACAAAATTCATCAGCAAAATTCGAAAAACAAATATCAGAAGGTCTTCATGTCTTCTACAGCACTCAGGCACAACTATCAGTGTCTAAAATACACGTATGCAAACGATTATTCACAAGCATCGCTCGCCCTATTCAACAGCCGAGCTAATCTCTAGTCATAACAGAACTAACTAATTGCTATTCAAAACCAGACTTGACTCATTTTCTGCGAGCATCTCTCTATTTATAGATATCGCTGATCCTTTGAGAAAGATCTGCTTGCATCATAGATCTTGAAATTAGTGGATTTATCCACAAATTTCCTGAAAAATCCAGAGGGTCTCAAACTCTTCAGAAATAGTTGCCAACATGGTTCCCATGTCACCCACAACTTGGTCACCAAAAATGACGCCAACTTGGTTCTATTGCCAATATTTTGCTAAGTTCCCATTGAATCACCATTATAACATAAGGAACGGCATTGCTTGTGAATATCACAATGTTTATATAAAATAAATATAACATAGGGTAATATAAATGTATTACACATCCAAATACTTACACTATTTTACACACATTTTTTTTTTGTAACAATATTATTAAATCATTTCTTGAGTTCTAAACTCTGTATTCCATACAACGGGCGATTTATAATTAAAGTTATAATTTTAAAACGCTCTAAACTTTGAAGCAATGGGTCAGAATGAACTTCATATTTTAAAAGAACATTAGTGAGGTAATGGAATTTTGTTTGGTGAAGGGAAACAAAATAGTTTCAAAATGTATCAATAGGTGGCACTGTCAGCAGAAAATTCCTATTGGACATAGGGATAAACATAGGAATGTTATTAGTCAAAAGAAAACAATAAACTCGAAGGGTGAGTGACAAATTTCTTTGTGAAATCAGTGTCGTAACGTACACCCCACATCGCGGGTGGGCCCAGGGTTCTAGGGAGCCCAAAGTCTGATATTGCCACCAAGTACCCACCCTTTGTAAAATCCAACTTGGGGTCCAAAGCCTGACTGTGCAGGGCGGTCCAAATGTTCTCCGTTCCGCCACTGCGCAATAGTATAATATGTGTTCATAGAGAGAACAATGATAATGACAAGAAGCAGTTTCATGAAACAAACATCGTACTGTAGGTTACTGCATAAATTGTTCAATATGCCCTTGACCTTGTTCCACCCCCTCAGGGGGCTCACCTTCTTTAGGTGAGTACGGGTGTCACAATCCCAAGATACCCTAGTGATCTTTTCCTATTTCCCAAGGTCCTATTGTCCAAGGTTTTCTTATTGTCTTTGGTAAACATGGGCCTCACGAACCCGAGGTACCCTAGTGATATCCTCCTTTGTTTTCGACCCTCTTTCTTGTCATCCCATTTTCTCTTTTATTCTTTTCCCGTCCAGACCACAGACCTATGTTACAAAATTAACATTGTTCAAATTTAGTTTTTTCTAATGAAAAAACTTGCTATTTATTATTAACGTATTTTGGTTTATGTTTTGTATTGTGTTAATTTAGTTTCTTCTTTGTATGTTTCTTTAAATATTTTGATTATGTTGCTTTATTTGTTTTGGATTAACAACGTTGGTTAGCCAACCTGCATGTTTGCCGTGTGCGGCATCCCGTGAGGAGGAAAATGGGGTCCTGGGAATACCTTTGGCCCACGCTTCGCTGTAGACAGGAGGCAGGAGTGAGCCCACTCCTGTCAATCAGCTAGTGATACCTCTCTTCGGTATCCCCGAAGAGACATTGCTGTAGGGTTAGTGCTGCAAAGATAAGGGGTGGCGGGTTTACCCGTTGGATTCTCACCCTGATGCTGTATCACTATATTCTGGGTGTACTCTAGGTAAGCGCTGTGCCTGGTATTTGCCAGATGACTGGCACACTGCCTCCCTTGTTGGACTCCGTGGTGGGTGGAGGCACACCAGAACGAAGTTCTGTACTTTTTCTTATGGATACAATGCTGCTGTGCCCGGGTAAAGGCCTTGTTTTACCCAACCAAAACATTGACAATATTGCAAACCATTCACGATTTTTAATTTTGTCATTACCCAACAACAAAATGTCGAAGACGTCTCCCTTTGCCATACAAAAGGCTCTTAAAGGAATCGGTGGAGACCCGAAATCAGTTCGAAAGTTATGTTCCGGTGATTTATTGATTGAAACGGCATCTGCTGTACAATCAAAATCTTTCTTGATGGCGAAAACATTTTTAGACTCCACATTAATGGTTACTCTTCACAAATCTTTGAATTCTAGTCGAGGTGTCATATCTGAACCAGACCTTTTGTGCGCTCCAGAAACAGAAATTCTCGAAGGACTTTCTGACCAGGGACTTACCCAGGTTAGAAGAATTGCAATAAAAAAAGACTCAACGCTTTTACCTACTAAGCATATAATTTTTACCTTCAGTAGTCCGAAATTACCTGCTACTATTAAAGCTGGGTATTTAAACTGCAAAATCTGTCCATACATACCGAATCCTCTGCGCTGTTTTCAGTGTCAGAGATTCAGACACTCTCAAACTTCCTGCCGAGGTCAATTGACATGCTCTAGATGTGCGTCCGCTGGGCATTCTTCCATGGACTGTACTCTAGAGCGGAAATGTATTAATTGTTCACAATCTCATGCATCGGATTCAAAATTATGCCTAAAACGGAAGTTAGAAAAACAAATTCAGGAAATTAAAACAAATAAAAATATTTCTTATTCAAAAGCACGCAAACATATGCTCAAGTTACAAAACCTACAGCTATATCCACAACTACACAAACAGATCCAAATATAACAAAAATAATCTGCCCTCCTCTACAATGTTTGTCTCTTATTTCCGCTAACTCGTCTTCAATGTCTGCAGTCTCCACATCATCTTCATCAACTCAAGCACATCTACTTCCTTCCACATCTGCAATACCAACAATACAAAGTGAGTCTTTGTTACCAATACACCCATTCCTCCTCCTACTACTACTTCCCTTGGCAATAACCTGAATACTTCTGCTTCATCTTTAGAAACTGAAACCCGCCCTCTTACAACTTCTAATAAATTTGCTGCACTTTCAACTGAAATTTAACCATTAGTTCCCTTACCAGAGTCTGTCCCTACTACAGCCAATAGTGAACATTCTAATGCACCTGAAATCCCAAAGTGTGTAAAACGAAATTCAAGAAATAGAAGAAAGTGCCCAAATGTACAGAAACCAGAAATTGAAATAAAAATGGCTTCACATAGACCTAGAAAGTTAGCACCTACACAGAATATGTAACAGATGAGGAAGATATGATAACGTATGACGTGGAGGAGGACGAACTTGATCCAAATCCTACAGATAAATTCGTCATGGGGAAATATTGGCGAAACAATCCTGACAAATATTTACGCGCTGTTACTCCAATGCGATTTAGGAAATAATAGAAACTAATTTTTTTTTAAAACTTTGACTGCTTAAACTGTTCAAATTCACTTTTTTCATTTGTCTGTTTTTTAAAAAAACTTGTCTGACCTGGTGGGGAATATCCCCCACCAAATTATGGTAGCTTTTATCATTTCAAAAATGATTTTTATATACGATTTGATATTTTAACTCTTATTGAAACTATATTGTGAGTATATTTTTACATATTTTATGAAATTGTTTTAAATTTTAACATATGTTTGGCGCAGAATAGCCAAAACTAGCTCTTGCGCTGAAAAACCCCAAACTCACTCACCCACCTTGTTCCACTATAAGTTGAAAGCCCAAAATGGCATGTTCCATAACATGGCTGTGGTGTGTGATGTTTGCCTTTAAGTAGGTCCAGATTCACAGCTCGCCCACTGTAAACAACACACTTCAGGTATCCTCAATGCCAATCATCACAGGGGGGTTAAGTCGGGGGAATGTAGTGGTCACACACACTATTGGAAAATGGTGGCTTATGATTCTATCATCTCCAAAATGAGTGTTCAGCAGTGGCTTCACAAGAGTATTAGTGTACGGTGGAATACCACCTTGCATGAATATTGTGTGATCTACATAATGACACTGCTGAAGTGTCGGAAAGACATGGTATCTCAAAAGTTCTTCATACTGCTTGGCAGTAACGGTGCAGGTAACGGAACCTGCTGGTGTGATAATCTTCTTGAGGAAGACTGGATGGACAACAAACGCTATTGTTATTCTGCAACATACAGTGACCTTTTCAGAATGAAGAGGTAATGTGGTATTCTCAGTCATACATATCCTGCAACTCTGCGTATTTACAAAATCTTGAAAATGAAAATGGGCTTCATCAGACCACAGAATATTCCATAGCTATCCATTATCCACTTCCATATGGCAAGAAATCACAGTGCAAAAGATTCACGTGCTTCCAGGTCAGCAAAAAGCAACTGCTGCACATGAAATATCTTGTACAGATTACAGTGTAAAATGTTCCATAGGATTTTACACACTGTGTGGGTATATCCAGTATTTAGCCAATTCCGTGCACACTGCTGGTTCCTGCATCGCTGTTCATCTCTTGTAAGGCTGTGGCCATACATGTTTCACTGCCGCTGCCACAATTGGTTATCCTCTACCTGGTTTCACTTCAAATGAACCTATTACTTCAAATTTTTCTATCATTTTCTGCTGGCCGTTTATGGTAATTGGGTCATGTTTTTATGCCTTTTATGTCTAACTTCCTAACAGCTATTAACACACAGTCTCCTTTCTTTAAAGAAAAAAAAAGCTTCACTAGCAGAATGCGATCTGTTTTTGTCATCTATGATGAAGAACTCTGGCAAAGTATTAATTGTACCACTAGTACTCAAAATCACAACCATGACTGCAGTGCGCAAGCCATACCTTAATAATTTGCATGTTTCCTCTCTGACAGTGACACTTATTGGCATATTTTGGAACTTTTTTTTTCTTTCACCTAAAAATTCCATTGCCTTATGATTGCTCTGTAAAATATGAAATCATTCCGACAGGTACTTGTAAAGTTAGACCATTTTGAAATCAGAATTATAATCACCCAGTATGTTTAGATATTTGTCTTGTGTAATAAATTGGATATTCACTATTGAAAGGGTTTGAAATGCATTTTTTAAATTAATAGGTTGGGATTTTAAGCTTTTTAAAAGTTTCTTTCTTTTAAAAAGCTTCTTAAAAGTTAACTCTTAAAAGTTAAAAAGCATGTACCAGAATCTAAATTACAGATGGTATTTAGCTATCAAATACTATTTCCATTGATTGTATTGTCAGCTCATTAATTGTTTGTTGTAGAAATAGAGAACTTTTCCAGGCTAACATCAATATTCCAATTATACATTTTAAGTTATGTGGATCAATTAATCATTTATCTTTTTAAAATCTCTTTAATTTATGTTATTTTTGTTTTGTGAAAATTCCTATTTGTTAACTGTAAGAATAAAATGTTATCTTCTTTCACATTGAAAGTAAGAATTTTATTTTTGGTGTAAAGAAATTTTTTCTGCTGAAGATGCACAGAAAGCCTCCTAATAGTTTTTAAATGCTGTTGTATATAGCTTCTTAAAATATATATATTTATATATATATCAGGAAAAACAAGATAGTTCATTTTTTCTGCATTTTAATTGACCTATGAGTTTTTTAATGTTTTTAAGTATAAAATTTTCTTAAAGCATTTACTAATACTGTATAGTTGTATATTACTAAATTTTATCCTCAAACTGTATTTTCTCAACTTGCAGATTTCAAAGCATAACATATTAAAACATTACTATGGACGAGTTACATATGTAAAATTCTCTTTTTTTATACTCAATATTTTATACAGTTTTCTTTGTCTTGATTAAGTATAGCTTGTATCTTGTAAAATTCTTCAGAAATTTACAATTTTTTTTTAAAATTGCATCATATATAAAATATTATTAATAACTATTTCACTTATTGATGTGTTCAAATTTTTTTTTTTAAAAAAAAAACCAAAATATTGAGGAGGAAATTTATGCCACTTTATATTGAATTTTATTTATTTAAAGTTATAACTCTTTTTCACCTTTTCCAGTGTCTACAAATGCGAGTAATCAAATGTAGATGTTCTCAACGTGAAAAATCAATGCCTTGTTGTAAAACATTTTTATGTGATAAAAAGTGTAGGAAACGACGTGATTGTGGTAGACATAACTGTAACAGAAAGGCAAGCTATATATTTTCTCATTTTGATAGATTTTTATTAAATTTGCTTTTGTTATGTAATTGAAAATTTTTTATTTTATTTATTTATTTATGTTTTGTGAAATCTGTTGAATGAAAAATTGTCATTCTTTTTAAAAAATTTATAATTAAATAAGTATTTTTATTTAAAGATTGTTGAAACTGCTGCTTGTATATTTTTCGTTGGAACAAATCAATATTTTTATTTTATATGTTTATTTTTGCCCTTTTTTTAGAATGTATATTTAAAATATTTCTTCATCCCCCATTATAAAAAAAGTCTATTTTATCCAAAAAATTTCTTCTTGTATAACTAAATTACTATCTTATTAAAATCCATTTCCAGTATATATATATTTATTTGCTACTCTTAAACCCTGTCGCCCTCTATTTAAGGCATTTTTTCATCATGTATTTTTTTTCCCTCATAGTATGTACTGCTAATAAATTTTCACTTTTCTAATGACCCATAAAGTGTTTTACTGTATTGATTTCTTGAATTACATTATCTAAGCTGTTAGATATTATGAGCACCTTTAATATCTAGCAGGGATTACAAAAGAATGAGAGTGCAATAAATTAACATTAAAAAAAAGTTGATTTCCTGTTTATTCTAATGTAACACAGAAAGTTCAAGAAAAATTATTTATGTATATTTTATTTGCATTCCAAATTTTCTTTTTAAGTTTCTGTTGGAAGTCCTGAAAGAGATTAAAGGATTTGCTAATGTTATTCAGATAGTTGTTCTTTTGATTGCTAAGCATGTAAAGTATTTTCTTTTTAAACATTTTTAGGAACTAATTTGAATTTTTTTATATTCAGAAGTTTATACCACTTTTCTTTTCTTTAGAATTTATTCAAACTAAAATTTCATATATTTTATTTTATATTATTATTCAGAGTTTATGAATTTTAATTGAATGAACCATAAATTATTATTAAAAAAATTCACATGAAAATATATATTAAGAATGTGTGAACCTTCTTCTAATGATACTTTAAGGAAATAGCATGTTCACATCATAATAGCAATTTTTCCTGGCATCACTTAGCGAATTACAGCATTAGAAAAATACTGTTATGCTCTAACTTCAAAACTTGAAAGAAGTTTTGTTAGTGCAAACATTGGAAGCTACTAGATACTTTTGAATCATGCCTGAGGACCGCATAGATTACGATAGCTGCACATTCTGCAGAATTTTGTGTAATAGATAATTTTCCTTTTTGGTCTTGTATTTTCTTAAATTAATAATATTAATATAGTCATCTATCAATTAACACTAGATGCACATTTTTTTTTGTCTTCTTCCCTCATTTATTTTAGTTATTTTTACTTCATTAGATTTTATAGAAATAAATATTTAATTTTGAGTTGGCATAAGAAATTCTAAAATTTCTAGAACTTGTTGAAATGTACATATTAACTTCTTATTTTCTGCAAGGTATGACTAAACAACTTACGTTTTCAATTTAATCATTTTTTAACATGAATGAATGTATATCAAATGCATATTTCATGTAATATAGAAAAACAAATGTCTGAGAATTTGTTGTTCATGTTCAAAAGCAGAATCGTTTTAAATAATCTTTTCCTTAAGGAAATAATTGTGAGGTTTGTGTGATTTGTTATATAACATGAGGTAAAATTGGATATCTTTTTTATAAATTCAGAGGATTTAGACTTATGTTACTATAATCGTAACAAAAAATGGATGAAAATAACACATACATTCTACTAGATATTTCTCTTAAGATGATCTTTTAACTGTAATGTAAGCATAATGAACACTTTAACACTATGAACAGGGGCGTAGCTACCGCCGTATCAGCCATGTGTAACTACAGTCCCACTAACAAAACTCCCATATCTAAAAAAGGGCCCCAAAAGAATATTGATACAGGGCCCCCTTAGAGCTGGCTATACCACACACAGTGACAATGAAATTACATTATTTATGTATGAAACTTTTGCTGGAAATGTAAAATCAACTTTGAAGAAATGAGAACTAGTATAAAAAAAAATTAAAATTACAAAAAATAAATATATTCTTGCTTTCTGAATTTTTTTGACTTCTTGTTTGGCAATCCTTAAAGTAGTACATGTGGAGGACATTGCATGTGTCTATTCCATGTACAGCCAAAATACTCATTTCTGGTGCTTTATTTTATGGGGAGGGAGAATATTTTGCTACATGTACTTAAGTTTTGCATGCCAGTATAGGATCACAACCTTTTAGCTTGACTTTCAATTAGAAACCTCCACAACCGATTTTGAAAGACAATTCTTAAATATCTTTGCAGCTACATGTTTTATGCAAAACTTTCTCTTTCCTCTTGGCTTAACACCCCTCGTTACTGTCTGCTGGCACTACAGCCCCCCGTCTTGAACTGTTGACTATATCCTCATGCATTCCAAATCTGTTTCTTTAAAAAATGCATGTGCTGTAAAACCCATTTACTTCTGTCAGTCATCTCTAAATGACAGCCCATATCTAGTAATGAATGGCTACTTTTTCTAAATTTTATTGCCCTTGCTCCAACGTAGTTGCAATCAACATCATGTGTTGAGAAAAAGCAGTTTTATAAATATTAGTATTTGATGCATTGACTAGGATTTGTAATGCATTGCCTACTATAGTCATCTTTTTCAGAGGAGAAATATTTAAAAATTTGTTTCCTGTTCTAAAATGTTAATAAACTGGAATAAATACATTGTTGTAGCTTAAGAAGCTATATATCTGAAATTTTCTATCTTCTTACAAAGAAATAAAAATTTAAAGTCTAAACCTGTTATTTCTAGTGTATTTTTTCTTCTCCTTTAAACTGCTGTTTGCCTGCATGTTAATGTATCACTTTTTTGATGTGTGATTTGTTCCCTCATTATTCATCAAATAATTTAAATTGATTGAGATATATGCAGTTAATGAGCATAACTGATTATATTTTAAATTTCTGTTGTAGGTATAACCAATTTAATTTAACAGCTGGCTACTATGAGTTGTATATACTTTGTTTCATTTTACAGAAATTCATGTTTCATAACACTTAAAGTATAGAGTCCCCTCTCTGTTTAGTTAATATAACCATTTTTTTATTCTACTTTGATAGTATAATTGCTATATATTTTTCTTTTAGTGTTGCTTAGGTGATTGCCCGCCTTGTGAAGTACTATGTGGCAGAACCTTAAATTGTGGAAGACATAAATGCACCAGCTTATGTCACCCAGGTTTGTAAAATTACTATCTATGTTGAATTGTTATCTTGAAAATAAATAGCATTAATTTGTTATGTGCTAATAAGTTCATATGTATGAAATATTTTAAAGCTTACAGGTGTGAATTTTTATTTTATGACAATATTGAGTGTGTATTGAAACTTATTTGTTATGAATCACTATTACATTGGATGAGCTTGCTTTTTTTTTTCTTTTTTGATGAATAATAATGTATACAATGGAAAGTTATTTATTACTTTCATGCAAGTTTGTGTAGGCATAGTTTGTTTCAATTACATTCTACAAAATTTAAGTGGTTTTGTTTTTCTTCAGATGGAAATTTTTTCATCAAGTATTAAAGAATAAATTCAAAATTACTGTTTCCTTTATTTTCTGATTTTGGTATCATTTAAATTTGGCTCGATAAGATTCTAAATGGTATCTCTCTTATTTTACAGCATGTGAGTACTAATCTCTGAATTTCTAGAGTTATTAGTTACAGTTCCGTTCCCAATGTTAGCATTTTTTTCCCCCTTTTGATAAATTAGCATTCAGACTAAATTATTGGTTAATATTGGGGATTTGTGGCTTGTGTGTCAAGAGTTCAAGCCTAGTACCACTGAAGACTCGCTGTGTTTTGGGGCTGATGCACGCTATGTATGTCGAGGCTCAAATGTCCTGCCATTGGTGTGATGTGGAAGCTAGGAAAGAGGGGTGCCAGCTCACAGGTGTAGTCCTCATTACTTAAGCATGGTTCAAAATTATGAGGTCAGTCGCCAATAACCCTCATGCAGCTTACAGTGTGACGTTAATGTAACTCTCACTCTTAGAATAAATTGTATTCCCTTGTGCTTTACGGATTCACTTCAAATTTCACATCTTTGAATTTAGAAATACTGACTATGTATGAAAGAAAAATAAAATAAGCACTAAAGAACGAAAAAATCAAATGTTGCAAAAAGTGTTGATGTTTGATGAAACTCAACTCCAGGCTTTTCCCCCCATGAAGTACTGATAGTGAACATTCAAAATTTGGTGTATTGAATCAATTTGAAAATTTTCTCCAGAATGGTTGAGGTAATTTATGAGTAGTAGTATATTATTTAGAAATAAGAATATGAAACTTATAACCAAATTACTATTGTATGTTTTTGTATTGTAGGTAATGAAATTCTTCCGAAAATTAAACCCCTCAAGGCGCTCACCTTCTTTAGGTGGGTACGGGTGTCACAATCCCAAGGTACCCTAGTGATCTTTTCCTTTTCCCAAGGGGTTTACTATCTTTGGTAAACACGAGTGTCATGACCCTGGGGTACCCCAGTGATCCTTCTCTATTTTCGACCCTCCATCTTGTCATCCAATTTCTTCTTTTCCCGTCCAGACCACAGACCTATGTTAATAAATGAACCTTGTTCAAAATTTGTTTTTTCTATTAAAAAAACTTACTTTTTATTATTATTATGGTTTACATTTTGTATTGCATTAGTTTAGTTCCTTTTTCGTATATTTCTTTAAATTTTTTGATTATGTTGCTTTATTTGTTTTCGACTAACACCGTTGGTTTTTCAACCCGCATGTTTGCCGTTTGTGGCATCCCATAAGGAGGAAAATGGTGTGCTGGGAATACCTTTGGCCCACACTTCGCTGTAGACGGGAAGTAGGAGTGAGCCTGCTCCTGTCAATCGGCTGGTAGTACCTCTTTTTGGTGTCCCCAAAGAGACACTGCTGTAGGGTTAGTGCTGCAGATAAGGTGTGTCGGGTTTACCCATTGGATCCTCACCCTGGACTGTATCGCTATATTCTGGGTGTACTCTGGGTAAGCGCTGTGCCTGGTATTTGCCAGATGACCGGCACACTGCCTCCCTTGTTGGACTCTGTGGGGGGTGGAGGCACGCCAGAACGAAGTTGTATACGTGTTTTTATGGATCCAATACTGATGTGCCCGGGTAAAGGCCTTGTTTTACCCAAATTTCAAACCATTGATCAGATAGCTAGTACTACACATTTTCTTATTCTATCGTTACCCGATAATGAAATGTCAAAAAAAATCCCCTTTTGCAATTTTCAAAGCTCTCCAAGCTATAGGCGAGCCAAAATGTGTTTAAAAAATGTGATCCGGTGACCTACTTGTGGAGACAAAATCAGCTATTCAATCAAAATCCTATCTATCTACAAGAAAATTTTTAGATTCTGCACTTACAGAGTTACTCCTCACAGATCTCTTAACTCCAGTCGTGGTGTCATATCTGAACCTGATCTGTTGACCACCCCTGACGCAGAAATTCTTGATGGATTTTCTGATCAGGGTGTAATTCAGGTCAGAAGAATTACAATTAAAAAAGATACAACAGTTATTCCTACGAAACACCTGATTTTAACTCTCAATAGCCCGAATCTTCCTACTGCAATAAAAGCTGTATATCTAAACTGCAAAATACGTCCATATATTCCAAATCCTCTGCGCTGTTTCAAATGCCAGAGGTTTGGACCCTCCCAAACTTCCTGCCGCTGTCAATTAACGTGCTCTAGATGTACATCCGTTGGACATTCTTCCACGGATTGCAGTCTGGAGCCAAAATGTATTAATTGCTCACAATCCCATTCATCAGACTCGAAATTATGCCCGAAATGGAAGACAGAAAAAGAAATTCAAACTATTAAAACAAATAGAAATATATCGTATGTGGAAGCACGGAAATTAATAGCGCCTCAATTCTCCCAAACATACGCACAGGCGACCAGACCCTCAATTGTAACCACAACAACCCAAACTGATGTAAATATTACAAAAATAGTATGTCCGCCTTTAAAACTACTGCAACCTTTAGTATCCATTCCAAAGCCAACAATGTCCTCCAAAATTCCTACAGTTACCAAATCATCAACCGCAATTCAGACACAACTGTTACCATCCACATCTTCTACCACAGTTACATCATAAGAATCTCAACCCCCTATTTCTGTAACAGATACTACTTCCACCACTTTTAATAGTTTATCTACCTCTGCTGAATCTTCCTCATCCAGAGTATCAATATTTACACCCTTTAAAGGCTTGTCCTGTTTCTCAAACTGCTACCATTACATCCAAAACCATACCTTCTACATCCCAGGATACAAAATTAACTTCAAAACCTCGTAACAAAAAACGTCCTCTTAAAAACATATGTAACACTATTAAACCTAAAATAGAAATTAAGATGGTGCCTCATAAACCTAGGAAATCAGCACCGGTAGAATACACAACAGATGAGGAAGATATGATTGTTTATGACATTGAAGAAGAGATGGAATCACTGAAGAATCGCAATACCTTAGGGGAAACAAAAAAGGATATTGTGAAATATACTTATATAACCCCTACGAAATATAAAAAGTGACATTTCTCAGTTGTCAAATCTACATTTAATATTTGCTTTATACATAAACCTATTCATTAATTTAAGATTTTGTTTGTCTTGGTAAGGGTAATCCCCTACCAAAGTTTGTTTGCTTTTATCGTTAGAATATGTCTTTTATACTTGTTTTGATATTTTAAAGTACTTTATCAATACTTTTAGATATTTTAACAATTGTTTTCATGTTTTAACAAATGTTTGGCACAGCTTAGCCAAGATTGGCTCTTGCGCCATAAAACCCAACATTCATTCCCTCCCCCCCCCCCCCCCCCAGAATTTAGATAATAATTTTTATAAGTTGCCTTTTGTGCACTACACAGTGTTATATACTTGATTTAAATGAACTACTTTTATACATATACATTATTTGTATATAATTTTAATGTTTTGAATGTCTTTTTGAATTTTTATACTGTGTATAAAACACATAAATCTTTGGCGCAGTGGAGCCGAGAACGGCTCTTGCGCCAATGGGCCCTAAAGTCACCAACTCACTTACCCCACCGAAATCTATTTACTTTTACTTTTTAATAATTGACTTTTATACACAAATAAAGATTTGACACAATTTAATATCAAAAGAATTTTTTTTAAACTATCTAATAAATTTATACTTTTAAAATATTAAAAGTTGTTTGGCGCAACTTAAGTAAATTGAATCTTGTGCCACAAAACCCTACAATCAATCAATCAATCGTTATTATAATTGCCAGCCTATTTTCTATACCTTATAATGAAAATTCAAGCATTTTCTAAAGTTACGAATGTTATTTTAATTTCAAAATATTTTTTCTTTTGTTTTACTGAAAGTAACATAATTTTTTAATACATTTTTTTTAAATGTGTACCACTTATAAAAAATATTTCACACATATGTAAAATAAAACATAACCAGTTTTTTAATGAAATAGAGCTGCATATTATCTTTAAAAAATATAATCAAACTGATAATTTTTTTAAAAAAAATATTTAAAACTTTTTTTAAAAAAAAAAAATGTTAGACATTTTTATTAATTTCATTTTTTATGTTATGGATTTTTTATCGTCCTAATGAGTCGACATTCTGTACAAAAAGTGTTCATGCTTTGCTCTTAAATCAATCATTTAAAAAATAAAATGATGAAAACTTTTTTTTTTTAGTATTTTGAATCTCATTGAAAAATCTATCAATATTCAAATTTATATTCCTGCATAACATTTTCAATTTACTTAAAAATATCTCGATGTGCACATTTCAAAAATTACGTTACTTTTAAAATTCTCATAGTTCTAATTTCTTTAAAAAAGACTAAACATCCAGCTTAACATAATGTTTGTAGCCTGGCTGTCAGTGTACCTGCTTACCATGCTTTCACCCAGAGTTCGAGTCGCGCATTTGGTGTGTTTTTTTTTCTTCTGTTTTATTTTTAATTATTTTTATAATTAAATAAATTTATTTATAAAAGGTTTATGGTATATTAAATCATATTTTAGATAATTATTTTGTATTTTAAAAAGTAAAATTATTGTAATTATATATTATAAATATAATTAATAATAAATAATATTTTTTTTAAAATGTTATAATAAATATTAAACGATATTTTGTATAAAAATTAGTTACAAAAAGTTTTATTATTATATAAAATATATTATTATTATTTATAGAAAAAATATTTTATAATTAATTTAAGTCTTTAAAATAAATGAGATTTTTTCTTTTACAGCCATTTTTTAAGCAAACATCATGTCACAATTAATTGCTCAATGAACATTTTTAATCAATTTTTTTTTATTTCAAAACCTAAGAAGGAAATTATTGTTTTGTAACGATTGATTAAGTAAATGAAAATACCAACTCTTTTTATTATTTTAAGCTCTAAGAAAATAATTATTGTTAAAATAATGAATATGTTAGTTTTGTATACTTTTTTCGTTAGATACATGTTTAAATGGTTTACTCAACACAGTGGAATTAAAAACTATAAGATTATAATAAAATACTAAAATATTTTTATCAAGATAATATTCTTTTGTTTTTGAATATTTTTTAGTGAATGTAAATATATATCTAAGCTTTACCCCTTTTATATATATGTATAGTGTTTCTTTTTACACTTACATATGTTTAATCAAACATTCAAACGATCAGATAAAACAAATAATTTCAATAGCTATCTGTAATATTTTTTTAATTTCTTATTTATAAATAATGGGGGGGGCAATAGTTATACACTCAAAAAAGCCACTGTAACGCCGGGCTATAGAGAGATAAAAGAAAAGTGTCCAACAATGGAATGATGTGGAAGAAATTTCGGAAAAGGGAATCGTAATGACGTTAATATAGAAATCATGCACACACACCAGGAAGTGCTGACAGCTAGAGGGGAAGAGAAATTTCCATGACAATATGTTATGCATTCAAAGATGTTCGTGCAACACAGGGGGTAAATGAAGGGGAAAGAAACCTGTCTGACAATGAAAAAATTTCGGAAAAGGGAATTTTAATGACATTATTATAGCAATCGCTCACATTGTACGTGTACACACCCGCACAGAAGTGCTGGCATCATGAAGGAAAGAGGAAATTGACATGGGAATTAAGTTATACACTCGGTAAAAGCCCGTGCATTGCCGGGCTAAACGGAGGGGAAAGAAACAAAAAAAGTCAAAGTAATTTCGAAAAAGAATAATGGAAGTGCTGATTTTGTGAAGGGAAAGGAAAATTTATAAAAGTAGAGAAAGCCCATGCAACGAGTTTTATACTTAATCTATGTTATTAAAAATATTTATTATATTTAAAGATTCATTTACTATTCAAAAATTATGTACACAAATCGAATTTTGAACATGAATATAATATTTTTTTAAAAGCCACGTGAAAAAAACAACCAAGTGTTAAATGCCAATGTTTCATTTTTGAAACATGTTAAGTCATATAAAAAAAATTTCATATTTTTCCCCAGTTTTTATGTGTTGAGTTTTTATTCAATTTTAATCAATAAATAGTTTGTTTTACCTTTTAATCATAGTGTGTTGTTGAAAAGGTTAATATGCTGGAATTTAATTAGAAGTTTCATAACACTTGGTAAAGTGTTTAGAAATTAGAAGTTTCATAACACTTGTAATGAATTATTTTTTTCATTAAATGTGAAAAAGATTCTTAACTGCAAAAAGTTTAAAAAAAACCGATAAAAGCAAATTAAAATTCGAAACTAAATCGACTTGAACCTATGTGCAATTTCTAAAATATACCTAAACCAAGCACTATTTTGATATTTATTTTATCTTTGATTCTGTATTAGTAAAATAAATTTAATTTTTAAAAAATTAGTAATCGTAATGTGTCTGAACTTATCTTAATCTCTATATAAAAAAAGTTTTTCTTGACGATGTAATAAATTGATTTACTAGAACTACATAATAAATGTAAATTACAGTTTTACAATTTGAGCAAGGAGTATAAGCAAAAAGTTGTTTAATTTGTACAATGGGTCTGCCATCAGGTAGACAGGGGGTACCCACCCTCAGCTTATATTAATTTTAATATAATTTTAAGAAATTGATTGAGTCTCTTAAGTTATCCATTTGTGCCTCCTCTTTAGTATAATTAATTTTATAGGACCTTGTTATCCATGCCGTGAAGTGGTTGATGTTGCTTGCAATTGTGGCTCTACTAAAACTTCTGTTCCTTGTGGTAGAAAAAAATCGACTGTTCCCCCTCGCTGTGTTTCAGATTGCAAGTAAGCTCATAAATATTTATTGTTCAATTATTATTCTCTAAATATCCTTTTCACATTCCTTGCAGGAAAACTCAAGTAATGTAAAAAATCATTTTTATCTGAGTTGTGTGTATGAAAAATTTTTTTGAAAAAAAAAAACCTTTTTTCTTGCAATAATTTCATAAACTAGGAATTTTAATATAGTATAAATTTTTTTCTGAAAATATTTCCTGAGAGTTTGAGACAACATATTTAGAAGAAAATTGTTCACTTATGCAACTATGTTTTAAGAAAATCTCGTATTATGGAGAAAGTTCTGAGTATGCACAAATTTAATTCTTGTTAGTTTTTTTTTTAATAAATTTTCTTATCTTATTTAATTAATTGCTTGATTATTATAATATGCTGCCATTACTTCAGAATGTATAATGTATTTTAATTTTTTTTTTAATTCTTAAAAATAATGGTTAACTGTGTATGTGTGAAACTGATGCCTTTAGATGGTAGTAATATATGAAAATTTGCTTGATGAATCATTCTTAAATAATTTTGATAGCTAATACAAAAAAATTACAAATGAATTATCAGAGAAAAAATTTTCATTAACAATCATGGAGATTTTTGAACGACTAAACACAGGTGGATCTCATGGCATAATTAGTTGTGATGTTGAGTTGCAGATAGACATTTATACAGACATGTGCTAAAAAAACTAAATATAGCAAACACAAGTAGTGATGTCATCCTAACAACAAGGAAATTAAGAAATTGCATAGTGATAGCAATGAAATTAATGTGCAAGAAAACACTGTGGTAAATGACAGCATATCATCAAGTGAAGAGTAGGAAGGTATTAAACGGCTTATTGTGAAACTTGCACTAATCAAGCTGCGATGCATATTGGAGAATGCTTCAAAATTTATCATACTGTACAAAATTATTAAAAATGGATTTTTAATAATTTGACAAGTATATGTTTTCCCAGATGTCTGCAAATTCATATAAATCAAATATCATTACAATCCCATACTTATTTCCAAAGCTATATCATATAACAAGGCAGTTTGCAAGTGCACATTTTTTTGACAAAATGCCACTGAGTTGTAACGTCTAAAATGGCTTGGAGTGTAAGGTGTTTAAATTTCTGAAAGAAGTAAACCGTTAAAATGTCCTTATTTTGTAAATATGCCAAGATCTTAAGCAGAAATGATTTAACATGTTTGCATTTAAATAGAATTGTAAAAATGAAAATGATGGAGAAAATTAACATTTTTTCAGATTACGATCCGACTGTCACCATCCTGAAAGACAAAAGCACAAGTGTCATTTTGGTTCTTGTCCTCCATGTCGATTGATTTGTGGGAAAACTTTTAACTGTGGCCACATGTGTTCTTTCAAGTGTCATTCTGCTGTCCTTACTAAGATTGAAACAAAGCAGGTAAATTATCTGCTTCAAATTTTTTTTGGAATGAGTTTGGAAAAAATTAATAAAATTTTGTTATTTGTTTAATTTGGTACCAATTACGGTCATTTTACATATCAAAGCTGCTTTTAAGCAGATGGCTCATACATGCTCACACAAGAATATTGTTCATCCATGACAGTTGCCTGCCCTATGATGTTACCATTCAGATGTTTTCATAAACATATTCAATAATTTAATGTTCTTTATAAGACATTCTTTTTTTTTATAATTCTTGTATTATTATTATTAATAATTTTTTAAAAAATCAGTATTTTGTGTCAATGTATAGCATTATTTGTAAATTGTCAAATGCTGTTAGGATAAATTTCTTTCTTCAAGAAATTAAAAATTGTTCATTTAATTTGTATTCATAGTTTCATGTTTTACAATTAGTGCATCTAAAAATCATTTTTTTATGTCATCACTTTTAACAAATGTTTTCATGAGTTTATTTAAATAGTTTTATTTTAAAAAGATTTATAACAGGTTTAAAGAAAGAACATCAAACTGCAGTGTGTGAAACAAATAATTTTTTTAATAGACATTAATAGTTTTGGGTGGATACTTATATTTAAACTGAAAAAAAAAAAATAATACAGAAACAGATATTTATTGGTGACTAAATCATCTTAAAGTGATGAACATGTTTTCATTCCATCATAAAATTAAGAATTCTTCAATAATACTCACCCCTATTTAACTTTCAAATTCATATTGTAAAAATCCTTTTATATATAATGTCAAATGCCTTATCAAACTTTAAAAAAATCAAAGTGGAGTAACTAAATCATAAAATTTTACAACAAATGTAATTGATAAAATCTTGAGATTTAAAAATGAATTTTTTTTTTCTTGTGTCAGAGAGTGTTTTAGAGAATGAGGTTATTGATAAAAGATATTCATGCAAATTGCCTTTTTATTTATGAGTAATTATGATGTTCAAGATATTTTAATTATTAAACCGAATTTTTTTGTTTATATAAACTATCATTAAACCATTATCCTACACAAAAATATATTAAAAACTACTGGTGACATATTTCGATTGCTTCCACTTTGTTAATGTTTTCTAATTTTACTTAATGAGAAGTAAGATAACTTTGAAGGAAAAGATAATAAAACCAATGTTTTTTATTTCTTTCATGGCACTTATTTTTCTCATCTCATAGGTGTTGAAAAAAAAATTATCTTAAGATTGTATTGGGGCTGCTTGTTAGGGGGAAACCTTTATTTAATATTTAATGAAAAGGTATGATAATTGTGAGAAACCATCTGTTAGCAGATACCTCTTCTCATTTAAAGTTCTAAATAGGAATATTCAGCACTACTTCCATCAAGACATTTTTACCATACACAGTGTTCCATGGTAGAATGTTGCAAAATTAGTTGGTTTTCATCAAAATCAGTATTGGAATTTCCTCCTTATTTTCTATTTCAAATAATAGAAATTTGTTCCTGTGTGTTTTATCATTAGTATTAGGAAGTAAAATGGATGTCATTTTCAATGTATCTTCCCCCTTTATGTGATAAAACATTGAATGAAGACCATATTATTCTTTAAACTAATTATACCGTAACTTAAATTGATTATGTGTGGTAACCCAACAGAGAAAAAGAATGCATTAATTTTTTTTTTTTCTTTCTAAATATATAACTTAAAAAAAGGCATGGAAAGGAGCTGAAATATTTGAAAAATTCAGATTGATATGGTTCATATATGATGCCAAGGTATTTAATGTTTTCTTGGACACAGAAAACTGCTTTTGTGTAATTTGACTCTTGAGATAAGACAAAGATTATTTGGAACACAAAATCAGATTTATCTCTTGCACTCAAATTGATGTGATTTGAATTTTAAAAAAGAAACCATATTTAGCTTATAATCAATTATGTCACAGTAATTTTATTCTTATCATCGAGTCAGTCACTAAAGTCAGTGCATATTTCAAAAAATTATGCTCTCAAAGTCACACACATTAAATATGCACACTTTCAGAATTAAGTATGGATGGAAAACACATTAAAGTTGCAGAGAAGTTCAATTAGCATAAGAATTTCTATTAATCTTGCTAATCGCAAATTCACAATGAAATTTCTAAATTTCAGTTTGAAAATATTTTTTATATAATTAATAAAATTGAGCAGAAACAATCTAAATTCATATTTATTTTTCTTACTTCATTTTATTATCTGGGTATGTTTGGATGAAGTACATGGAAAGATCATCAAGCACAAAAATTAAAAGGAATAATTACTTAACACTTGATATTTTAATGCAAAATGTATCAGTCAGTAGATTTTGATTGAAGTTTTTAAATTTGATTGGGATACATAGTTATATTTCAAAGCAAAATAATAAATGAAAGCGTTTTATATATTAACTTCGAAAGTTCTATATTAGTATGTTGTATATTAGCTCAAATTTTTGTGTACTCAATTCATTGTCAATAAAATATTTTTATATTAAAAACTATTTTCATTTAGAAAAAGGAAGGACCATGGGATCTAAGGAACTCTTATAGAATGGAAATGATATGCAAACCTTGCCCACCTTGTTCAGTTCCATTGCCAGTCAGATGTTTGGGTGGGCATGAGGTAATTTTTTTAAAATAAAATATATTGGAGTTTAGTTGAAAAAACTTAAATATATCGATCATTGTGCTATGAGACAATTTTAATTAAATGTGAGAAATTGAGTGAAAACAGTTTACTGGTATTGGGAATTTATTTTCTAATCCAATATTTAAAATTATTTTATTACCATAGATTCTAGATATCCCTTGCTGTAATGCTCGGCCAGTATCCTGTGGTAGGAAGTGTGGGCGTTCTTTATCATGTGGAAATCACACATGCAGTCTAGAGTGTCATAGTGTTGATGATATGGATAATTTAACCAAGGTCACTAGATTTTTATTATGTACCTCAACAATTTTCACAATTTTATTTGTATGTATGTATTTGTATATTGGTAATTTTTTCCATAGGCAAGCAATAATTGTGAGACTTGTTATGAAGTGTGTCAGAAACCAAGAAAATCAGGATGTACTCATCAATGTTCATATCCTTGCCATCCTGGAGATTGTAAACTTTGCAAACAGTACCTTAGATTGAAATGCCATTGCCAGATGAATTCTTTGTATGTTGTTTGCAATGAATGGACTTCTGCAGATGAAGATAAAAAAGTAGATCTATTATGTTGCTCCAACAGATGTCCAAAAGAGGTAAAATTTAATCGTTCAGTTTTATGAAAAAGGCTTTGTTTTCATAAAAATGTGCATCCAGTATTTATTTATAGTGCACAGTACAGTACACTTGATGATGATAGTGACCAAAATTGTGAAATCTTTTGGAATTATATTAAAGAGGTTTGATAGTCATAACACTAATTTTTACTACAATCTTATAAATGAGAAATCAATATTAGTAGCTTGATTGAATAATAAGTATGCATCAATACCTTTTATAAAGGATTATTTTTTTTATTAGAGCATCTCTCTCTCAGTTATAAGATTAGTGAACCATGAAAAATTTGATGTGCAAAAGTTCTAGCCATTTTTCTGTTAATATATTTAAATTGTTTCCAACATTAAATATGGCATTTTAGTGGCTTTGAATGAATTTAAACTCTTCTGGTTTTCCTGAGACCAAATTTGAAGTGCTGGTTTTATTCATTGAACTGCTTCCGATTAAGTATACCCAACTGCATAATTTTAATTGAATGTCTGGTTTATTCTCGAGCCATTCAGCAAATGGACCAAAACCACTGTTTGCATATAGCATCATGAAATTAAATTATGAATGTTTCCTTACCTAAAAAATATCTTGCTGAAGGTTTAAATTTGTGCAAAAATACCATTCAAGGATTTCATTTGTATATTTTCGATGCATTTATATTCCTAATATTCATATTTTACCTACAACTTACTACTAATGAGGAACTTTTTTAGAAAATTATCACCTCTCACAATACATTCAAGTTGATATATATTTTTAACCAAATTTAATTATTTTAAATCATTGACTTAGAGATAAAAATGGCATCTTACATAAAACTGTAGCATTTGAACCTGAATCTTAGAAGTATTTGTTGAACACTCTTCATTTATTTCTTGTGGCACAACCTGATGTTTTTCTTAAGTCCTTTTATTTCAATTCTATTATCACTTGCTCTAATTTTTCTCACATTTCCAGTCTGTCTTTGTAGTGAGTGTGTTTTCTTATAACTTCATGAAATGATGCATATATTTGGCTGTTTTCCAATTTTTTCCTTAAGCAGAAGCGTGATTTATTTGATGGTATTGCTTCGCATCATAAGTGAACTCTGTAGCATTTTTTATTTCACATTAAAGCTAAGTGAATGAAAATGGTATCAACACAAACTGCACTAGTTCAGTCATATTAGGGCTTCACTGCGGAATGAGAGATAATAAGCTGAAAATTTGTACAAACCTTTATTCTGACACTCTAAATGTTGTCTCAAAAGTCTCATAAAATCTCGTGTCCGCGACTTAAGATATTTAAATTCAAAGGTAAAAAAATCTGTTTTTTGCAAACATCTCGTTTCCTATGGTTTAATGTAATTTAGATTTATTATAAATATTGTAGAGAATAAAATTTTCTATAACTTTTGATTGAAATGTTTTTTTATACATCAAACCATTTTTGAGATAGAGGGCATTGAACGTGCAGTGCTTAGCTATCTACAGCATAATGCAAGGTCAACCGTTAGTCACATGATATAATATGCCGTATAAAGTCTATAATCCTTTAAAATATACTTAGTTAAAAATATTTGGAATTTTTTATTAACTATTACATTACACTTAGTAATAGATTTCATTAATCAAGTATATACACTCTATAACAAAAATAATAAAACGACGCACCAAGAACGAGTTGTCCGATAGAGACAAAAATTGGTGGGTAGAAAGATCACGTATGGAATAAAAAATGATTAAAATTTCAGAAAAATTGAATGATTCTTTTCAAAGTTACATAGTTACAAAATAACGAGCTCAATAAGGAGATGACCCACCTCTAGCCTGGACGCAAGCTACCACACGACGTGACATAGAGTGATAAAGCACCCTGATGGTCTCCTGCAGCATTTCTTGTCAAATTTGCTCCAATTGTAGGGCCAGGTTATCAACATTCCCTGATAGATGCAATCGCCTTCCCATCATATACCAGACATGCTCGATTGGAGAGGGATCTGGCTGGCCAAGGAAGCGTTTGATAAGCTGTAAGACAGTTCATAGAAACATGTATGGTATGTGGTTTGGCATTATCTTGCTAAAAAATAAGGCCAGGGTACTACAAAAGGAACATTGGCAAAAAAGTTCTCAGAATGCCGTCGACGTACCGATATGCTGTAAGTATGCCTCTAATGACGAAAAAAGGGGTCCGGCTTCAAAAGAAATGGCACCCCTGACCATAACTCCTTGTTGAGGGCCTGAGTGGCGTGCAATAGTGAAAGTAGGATCGGCACGCTGCCCTGGCCGTCTCCAGATACGTCTTCGATTATCGTCAGGACACAGTTGGAAGCAGTATTCGTCGCTAAACACTATACGTCCCCAGTCAGCTTGATTCCAACCTGGTCGAGCGAAGCACCACTGTAATCTGACTCGACAGTCTGTAGGCGTGATTGGCACTTAACGTAGCAGTCGGTACGAGCGTAAATTTCGCTCTATCAGCCGTCTGTGAATGGTCATGGTGGACACGTGTGTGCGAGTCGTGTCTGATGGTTGATAACGATGAATCAAGCTCTGTGACAGCTGATCTGACGATCAATCTGTTCTCCTGATCTGCTGTCCCCAGGACGACCGCTACTATCTTGACGCTGAAATCTGTCACTGTCTACCCATTTTTGCCATCAGCTTCTAATGGCCGCATCGCTTCGACCCATATGACGAGCGATTCTCCAATTTGCCCAACCTCCCTCTTTCAGTCCAATGATACGACCTCTTTCAAACTCTGACAGTTGCTCGTAATGAGTTCGAATCCTGCGGCGAGGCATTTTTTCAGTTACTCAAAGGTATCCTAAATCTCAATGCAACAGGAATTTTCACCATCAGATAGAGAATCGCTGATCGGATTGAGATCCGACGCGCTGTAGCTCCCGCTATTCATTCGTTGGACACCAAAATGTAATCATTTGCGTGTTCGGTTGAAATATGTCTTTGCATATGAAATTTCATTACAATCGGGCAACTCCTTTTTGGTGCGTCGTTTTTTTATTTTTTTGTTTTTTGTTATAGAGTGTATTTCTTTTATATAACTAACTTTTGCACTACTCTGTTAGTGTAGTTCAAAAGTTGTTGATAGATTTGCTTAGAGTATTTTTTAATTATATTCTATTATTATATATAGAATATAATTATAAACATGAATGTTATTTTTTTCCTTCCTTTTCATTATTGTCTTTCAGCCTCTTGAAAATTTCCAATTCATTCTCATTATTTTCGTCGTCAAGGATATTTTTCTCCAAATCTTGAAGGATTTCGGGATCAAAAGTACAATCTTCATGGAGATCGCTTTCATATCGTGAAGCATTGAAACAAGTTTGCCCATTATACTGGCCACAAGCTGAAGAATATTGCACCCCGATTTCTTGCATCCACAGCGTGAGCCACAACCATTTTTGCAGTAGCAGTATATTGTTTTGAATAATTCATCTAGAGCAGGCTGTAATATTGTCGTAATTGGTTCCAAGAATTCATTCTGCAGAATCCAACCCATTCCTGGGGTTCTAAATGATTCCCTAACCAAGTTTGAACTTGATAACATACACTGCATGTGTGTTGATGAGCTGCTGCAATTGTTGGTGGAATATCTCCAACAAGACTCCTACTCCATTTTCATGCAATATGTACAGAAAAGTTTTCTTCTTGGAATACTTGAGCTAGTTGAAACAAATTTGTGGAAGATTCTCTAATATTCTAATGTAGGGTTTTTTTTTCCCTTTTTAAAAAAATGCTGATGTTGTGTCACAGCCACTAAAGGCGTGTAGAAATAAAATGTGCTTTTTACAATGCGGATATTTATCAAAACTTTTGGAAGAGTATATTTGAGTTTTAGCATTCCCTTTGCAAACTTTTTTAAATAACACTTCTTGATGTGACAAGCAAATCAATTTCTTCTACTATGACAACAGTCTTGTGATGTTCCTATTCTTCAATAGCCGTTTCTACGATAAAAACATCTGCATTATCTCTGGCCTATTTTTTGTCATGATATCAACACATACTAATATCCTTTTAGAGTAATAGACTTTAGAGCAGTAACTTCATAGTAGAGAGGTTGATCAAAAGTAATAAAACACGTTTTTTGGCCTTGTAATTTGGCAATATTTGTAGTGCAATGTTAAGTATAAATTGTCTCTACGTTACTGACAGGATGATCAATAAAAGAAAGAAACATAACCTGAGAAGAAGAAAAATCCTTATTATTTTTAGTGATGTATTCAAGAAAGCCATTCCACCTAGACAACACGAAGTATTCTTCCACTTTCCGGATAACCACAAAAAATCCAACTCCGTTAAAATTCTTTTCTGTCAATGCTTGATCATCATGTAGATTTTTTACTTGAGTTTTGCTGTACCCAGGTACAATTGCTTTTCATATGCTAGAAGAGACATGGGATATTGCTGCTAACTCTTTTGCACTTGGTTTGGTTGTAGATTTTTATATATGGTCAATATATATCTTTTGGAGTAACAATCTTAATCATCTCCATAACATGGAGAGTATTATTACCATCAAGAGTATGGACATTTATACTGACATTGTCTCCAACATATTGTACTAGAGTGCCTGATTCCGATGATAAAAGACGATGCCGTGGATGGTAAGCTGCTGAAATTTCATACCGTACAGTCTTAACATACAAAGCTGCAAATCCCAAGCTATATAGCACATCTATTAGTCTTTCAGATCCATATCTTCTATGAAGAAATACAGAAAGGCTTAGTAGTAGTTGTGATGAAAATGATCGTTCTTGTAATACAACCATTATTGACGTGCGTTTTGTTTTTGAATTAGCTATTTTTCCGTTTCTGTTTTTAATTATTACTTCCTGTAAGAAATGCAATAGACTTTTTGGTATTTCTTGATTAACATTTTACTTGGAGGTGGATAAGACTTGGTTTCAACAACAGGTGACCAAATGTTTTCACAAATAATAGCTGCAGCTTTTACAATTCGTAATCGTTCTTCTTCGGGATCTGCTTTTTTTATGAGCATACCAAGCTTTTGATAATATATTAGCTTGTGTATCCCGAAAAAATATGATTGTAAAAGATTTTACATTTGTCGTAGTTATTACATGTGTCAAATAATTTTGTTGAAGTTTCGTAATTATAGTATTATCATCTGGTACATAACCCATCAGGACATCTCTAAGCTCTATGTAAATTGTGAATCATCGTGATTTTTAATGTAATTAAAAATCTCTGCCATAGCTTCTGAGACTTTATTATCTTGGCAAGGCTTCTTTTCAGTAGATGGTAGTCGATTTAAGAAATTATAGTAGAGAGTATATTTTACTTCAGAAGCAGTCAAATCATATTCACGAAGTATACGATTTTTCACTAATTGTCCTATAGAATCACTATGTTTTGCTTTTTTTAAAACATTATCTTTAAATTAAAGAGTACGCATTTTACTGATCTTGCACCTGTACTTCTCTTTTTTTTTTAGTCTCTGCTACTTCATCAGATGCTCGACCACAAAATAAACTGAGCTTTTTGAAATCAAACGCTTCACTTCTTTTATGAGGTACACGATGTGTTGATAAATGTTCGCTGTTTTCACTGTGTCATTTCGATGTTAAAATCGAATTTTTACTAATGTACACTTTTCGGCATGTACATTCTCGGGGGTTCAAGAATTTAAAAAATCAAAGTGGCCGTCATTTCGTTCGATGCTGGCTGCTTTCAAAGTTTTTAAACCACGCACTAACAGGATCACCTTGTGATAATAATGCAATATGTATAAAACACAAATCAGCCGTAACTCTCAAATTTTATGTCCGTTGTTGTCAAAATACAATTTAAAACTAACAAATAAGCGTGGCTAGTAGAAACTGGTTTGTTGAAAAGGAAATCGGTTTTTACTATGCAGCTTAACATATCTCTTTCAATTAGCTGTAAATAGAATGTTCATATAATAGGGGTCCGCAGGCCCAGTTATAATCTCTCTCTGTACCGAAAGAAACAAATTGGAAGGTTTATACATTTTAAAGAAATTGTACTTTATTTTTTCCCACTTAAAATGTAATTAGCATATATTAAAATATAATTAAAGTCTATAATTTCAGTTAACTATTTTTTAATTACAAGAACACATGAGGGTTATTAAAAAATATACTTGATTAATTAAAACTATTTCTAAATGTAACATAATAATTAATAAAAAATGCCAAATGTTTGTAACTATGTATATTTTTAAGGTTTATAGACTTTATACGGCATATTATACCATGTGACTAATGATTGACCTTGCATTATGCTGTAGATCAGGGGTGGCTAACCCAAATGATCTCGCGGGCCACTTCGGAAGAACTTAACAGTCCCACAGGCCGCATATAAAAATATATATCTTTATGTTAGATTTGGATCCATTACAAACATTTGTTGGAGTGAAAATTTAAAACAGACTGATATGTTATTATTCATTTATACAAACATAGATGGTATAATAATAATAATGCAATGATCAAATAATGTTTAATTAGTGATATATATGTTTCTCAACCCCTTCACTTAGTTTTTGCAAGTCGATCTCAATGCATGTGTATTTGCGTATCATTATTGATGTTGCAGATTTTCGTGCTTTAATTTTGAGCACGATTTATGTTTGATAAATTTCAATAAAAAAAAGATTCACAGTAACAGAAGCATCGTGATAAAATAATAACAGTTATGGGATTTATTTTTTCCAAAAAAAAATATCTTTAAACAAAAGTATTGTACAAAATAGTCGAATTTTGTAAAGTTGTGAAGAATCTCGCGGGCCGCAATATTATTCAAGGGGGGCCGCGGGTTGGACACCTCCTGCTGCGTGTTTAACGTCATCTATCTCAAAAATGGTTTGATGTATAAAAAATGTTTCAAACGAAATTTATACAAAATTCTATTCTCAACAATATTTTAAATTTAAATAGCGTTAAGTCATAGAAAACGAGATATTTGCAAAAAACCGATTTTTTTACCTTAAATATCGTAAGATGCGGACACAAGATTCTATGAGACTTTTGTGACATTTAGAGTGCCAAAATAAAGGTCTATAAAAGTTTCCAGCTTATTATCTCTCATTCAGCAGTTGACCTTTATTTTTGACTAATATGACTGGACTACACATCTCATCAAATGGAGTCACGTTCTTTTCACAGATGAATCTTTTCAATATGATAAATGATTATTGGTTTAGTTGATATCAGCGGCGTACACATGGGTGGGGGTTTGAAGGTTAAACCCTTCCCTTAAACCAACATTTAAAAAAAAAATTTTTTTTAGCATAAAGATTACATCTCTGTACACCACTGGTTGGTAAGGAGAATTAAGGATATTCTTTCATCCCACTAATATCAGTTTGTGTAGGGAAGCATTTTTAAACGGATTATATTCCTTACTTATGAGACTACATTTTGTCATTCTCCCTCTTGGCCATTCTGTCAAGAGTTTTCTGTATGCATCCTAAAGCACTACTATATTAGTCCTCTACTATATGGATTTCATATCTGTTTTTTACTGAACTACAGCTAAAAAATGCAATTCCCCTAGTTTTATACACAAGTTTTGAAATTATTAATGCTCATCTGGTATTTTAATTTTATAAAACATTGTTTCCACCTTATTTTTTAAAATTAAGACATTGAGATGTCCTAGGCCTTTGGAAGAGGTAAAAATAAGGGCACTTTATACTAAGTTGATCCTGAATCTGCACAAATCAAGTGATATTGATGAAATTAAAAAAAAAAAAGTTAGATCAGCATTTTTTAATTATGGAATATTTTCTAATCCTCTGTTTATTTAAAGGGTTTATTTCAAGAACAATAGGTTTAACTTTTTGATTACTACTAGGATTATATTGTATGTTTCAAGTGTGTGATGTTTAAACTGAAAATTTTTCATTGATTAAAATAAAATTAAACTGGAATGCTTATTTGTTTTTCCCTCTAGATTTCATGTGGTCATCGCTGTATTTTACTATGCCACTCGGGACCATGTTCTAATCAAAGTCAGTGCAAAAAGAAAGTTGTACTTCGATGTCCATGTAAAAGAAGGAAAACAGAAGTGCAATGTTCTAATTTCATAGAAAAAAATGTTAATATTTCCTGTGATGATGAATGTCTAAAGCAACAGGAATTGGTGAAAGCCTTGGAGTGTGAAAAACTCACTAGAAGAGAAGAAGAACAGAAGAAACTTCAAGAAAAAGAACTTGAAGAATTCTTAAAGAAAACGGGAGGAAAAAAGAAGAAAAAGAGGAAAAATACAAAAAGTGAGCTAGAGTATAACAAATGTTCACTTGTTATCCTAGGATCTACAGCTGCTATTGTGGGCATAATTGGATCACTGATTTATTTTTTCAATGATTTGCAACAATCTTGAATAAAATTTCTTCCATGAAAATTAGCAATAGCAACTTATTTTATCATGAAATGAAAATGTTTGTATTATTACCATTAAATTTAGTCAGCATTTTTAAACTTTTATTTAGCAATGTCTAGGTGGCAAATAGAATCTACAAAATTGTCAAAATCGTTCATGCTAGTTTCAAATTTTGCTAGCTGGGATGCAATATCTGTAACTTGTTCTTCTAAAGTTGGTTGAACAGAAAATGAAGCTAGAGGAGGGGCACTTTGGCATTCACGGAAGAAAGCACCTATATCATTATCTCCATCATAATCAGCAAACGGTGGCTTCTAAAAAAAAATTTCCATTGTATTAAATTGTGAATTTATTCATTTATATTATCTAAAAGTAATGACTCACATTCACAAGCAAGAAGAATACTAATAAATATTTGTAAAAAATAAAGCAAAGCATCATCTATTATAAAGCTTTCAAACTATGGATTTTAACATAAAACCTTTGTTTGTTCTGCATTCCAATCAAAAATAGCTTCTTTTAAAAACAATAGGATGTGTATTTTTTTAATGGAAAACATGTAAAAAAGAATTCAAGTTGGAGCATAGAAAAGGAATTTAAATTTTGAATAATTTTATATGGGTATTGGTATATCTTTAGTAATTGAATAAAATGAAACCTTATTAAAAATTGGTTGTAAAAATATATTCAGAAAAGTAAATCAAATTAAAATTTGTTTTTTTTATGTAGATAAAGCTTAACTTTAGTAAATATAATAATTTTATAATTATATGATTTAAATCAATGTACTTAGCCCCAAATTTAGTTCTATTACTAACTGAAAGCTCAAGATGTTTTTCTCCTGAATAATTATTTCAATCTTCCCTATAATCTTAAATTTGGAAATTCATTCCAGAAAAACTGGATATGTATTATACATATGTTTTACCATACTGTACAATTCTGAATTGAAGGGTTTGAATGAAAATTTGTATAAAAAAAAAACTTCCAACATTTTGTTTAAATATTTGTCTTTGGTATATTGTTACAAATGTGCTCTAATATGACTAAGCTACATTATGACTTTTAAACTACATATTATTCAAAAATAATTTTTTTAATTGTTAAAACAAAATCTAGTCTTTTAAAAATCTTATTTTACATAAAACTAAACTATTTTGAATAAATGAAATAACATACTGTTTCCATCAATAAGAAGTCACCAGAATCGAATAGCTCTTGAAAAGTTTTCTGTTGACAACATTCATCATTAGAATTGCAGTTGTAATCTACACCAGAAGAATTTTCTTTATTATCAATTTGGTCCATATTGGCATTTTTATCAGCATTTTTATTTGAGTCATCTTTTAATTTATTTGTATGTTGCAGTTTGCTACGGGATAAGTTCAAAAATGGTTTTTCCAGCATATCTAATTCAGGAAATGTTATATCTTGTAAGTTATTTGGAAGGGCAAATGCTCCAATCTTTTGAAAATCTCCAATGGCATTCAGGCCTGCAGAGCTAAAAATATATTCACAATTTAAATAATCTACAAATTTAACTTTTGCAATTAAACATGTACAGAAGCAATCTTAAAAATGATGTACAAATCATTTGGTGAGACAAACAATACTGCATGTCCATCTAAGAGCTATAATACCTGAATTATTTCATAGAAAAAAACTTGATTTTTTAAAGTTTAAATAATTTACGTTTTTTATTGATTAATATACTACAATATTGATTTTTAAAAACGTTTAGTTTATTCCATGAGCCAATTGATACATCATACATGTAGGGAAGTAATACAGTTGACTCTTTATGGGAGTTTTGTCCATGGGTTATTAATTAAATGCAAAAAAAAAGCTGTACACTTTAAAATTACTGTTATAATTAATAATTTTCATTACAAATAAAATAGAATACTTTTAAACATTTTAGGGGATCATTTACGTTATTATAGAAGAGTCATACCAAAACCGTTACTGAGATCATCGACCACACCGAACGAATTTTTCCGTTCCCTTACCCAAAACAAAGCCCGACTACGCCAGGGGCGTATATATGTTGTCTTGTATCGCTATCTATTGGAAAGGATGCACCCCATTGACTGGGACATATTTAAAATCCTACAAACATATAGGAGTTCATTTTAAGTTTTAATGAAAGTAGGTTGCAAAATTTGAATTTTAAGAATTCTTTTTCCTATTATTAGTCCTTATTCCTAAGTTTAATCAATATCTTTAAAAATGTAACTTTTTCTTAGCCTGATGTATAGTCCTTTTTAGGACTATACATAGCGAGGAAAGATTTCAACCAGATTAAGGGCCCGTTTAGTTCACTCTAAAAACTCAGTCTAAGTTAACCTGACATACAGTTAAAAACTTCATTACAAGTAATCACTCAATAGTTAAAATCTTAAGAATTCATGAGTTGATAACTATATTTTGAATACATTTTAAAGAAACAGCAATATGCAGGCAAAATAATTAACACATACTTTTTTATACAGCTGACATTTTACATACAAGGAATATGTTAAAGTTTAAATTCTTAATAAGTAAGCTATACTAACATACACTGGTAAACACGAAATGACAAATGTTTTTTTTAATTGCAAAAAAAAAACTAACAAAGAAAATAAAACCAAACTAGGCCAAAATATCATCAGATATTGGCATAGCCTGCACTCTAAATAAACTGGTCACTTGTCCAGCACTTTGTCAGTCAGAAAAAAACATATCTGCTGTTACTTATGCTGCCTGATCGACAGTAACATCAGATCAAGGCCCTCGAAATTCATTGCGGCTAAGGGCTAGATTTTTATGCCTGTCTTTAGCCTTAGCTTTGAGCTTAGATAATTGTGTGAGAAATATCCTGAGTATTTTGCAAGAATTTGCAGCCTAAACTTTTGGAACAATTCTTGCTAGAATTTAGATTTTAAAATTAAATCTATTCCTTCTCCTTATTATAAGTGTTTTTCCTCCACATGAAAAAGGTACACACATTCTCCATTAGAAAATTATTTAAGTTTGTAAAACATTGTACTGATGTGTATAAAATTATGGTTATATACAAACTTCTTAGGAAACGGAAATCCATTTTGTATAGATGTTTATAATTCCTTTTAATTTTTGGTGACTCGTGGAACACAGTTTTAAGACCAGTGCTTTAAAGTAACAAACAGCCAGTCACTGATTGCAACCAAAAAGAGTATGAATTCCTTTGTTTCAGTTTTTTCATCTCATGTTGAAATTTCGTTATTACATTTCGATAGTTGTCAGGGCTGGATTTACTCATTTCAACACGTCCAGCCACAGGAATAATTCTGTAACCCTTCTCTAAGTAAGAATGTTTTGTTGTTACTAATGTCACCTGATAGGCATGTGCTAGATCGAGGCCCACGAAATTCATCTTGGCAAAGGACTAGATTGTACGCCTGCCGTTTGCCTTAGCCTTGAGTACCATGCAGGTGACAGTACGATTTTGCTCGGTTGCCCCCCAATTTTGAGAGAGAACACCCTGGGGGTGGTTAGGGGCCTCCCAATTCTCTTCCCCTTCCACCAACCACACGAGAGGACTTGCGGCTCGACAGCTATTTAGAGCACCCCCATGCCGCGAAGGCACTATACATTTACAAACATCCATGCCTTCACCGGGATTCGAAACCAGGCCCTACGGCACCGCAGTCAGCGTCGCTAACCGTATCTAACAGGATGTATAATCCCATCCAGCAGCTACACAACTCCCGCATCGGTGTTTCATACTTTTTACCAGGGTGCTTATAAGCCCCAGTGGCAACAACACCCACTCTTACCCCCAAGGCACTCTTGAACTCATCAATGGTCATTAGAGCTGGTTTTCAAGCTGCAATTGAGAGTCGAAAGATGCCCCACACGTGTTCGATGGGATTAAGGTCAGGGGACATGGCAGGCCACTCCAATCGTTAAATATCCCCCGACTGAAGAAATTCGTATACTAACTGTATTTGCGTGCGTTATCGTCCATTAAGAGGAAATTTGATCCATAAGCTCCACGGAAAAGTCTGCCATAGAATACAAGGATCTCGTCCCTGTCCCTATGACCTGTGAGAGTACCTCTGTCGAACACATGAAGATCGGTACGCTCGTCTGCCATGATGCTTTCCCAGACCATAGTGGTCCCTTTCGACAACATTAGCGGGGTGATATCGACTCCCAGGTTTTCTCCAGATGAGAACCCATGTCAAGTCGCTGTCCAGACGGAATCGCGAATCATCACTGAAGAGAACCTGCCTCTAAGCATCCTCTGTCCAAGACAGGTGTTCTCGGCACCATGCTAGACGGTCCTTTTTGTGGTTCACAGTCAAAGGGATGCAGACTACAGGGTACCTGCATTAAGTCTCTAGGCCAGGGATGTCCAACCCAAATGACCTTGCGGGCCACTTCAGAAAAACATTACAATCTTGTGTGCCGCACATAAAAATATGTACCTTTATATCAGATTTGGAAACAAAAAAACATTTATTGGAGTGGAATATTTATTACAGTTGCCATTTTCTTGAAAATTACGGTGTTCCTATTGAATTGATCTTTCGTTACTCATTGTTGAAATTTGAGAGAGCTGTTATTCGCAAATGATTAAGTATACATTGTCCTTTATCTTAACCATCCTGAATATTTTTTTAAACTTTAAAAAACATCTCTAATTACCTCTTTCTTTTTGGGCACTCCACACAGAAAAAGAGGAGAAACGAAAGTCACACATAGAGAATCATGTACCTTCCGTAGTAAATGATATGCATAATGTAATTAGAAATTTATTAAAAAAAGTAATTTACTATAGTAAAATCAAATGTAAATGTTTTATAAAATATAAATCTGTTTTAATCTAAAGGACATTTCTATTATCAAAAAGGATTTATTTTAAAACAAGAACAGGCAAATACATTGTAGATATATATATATGTATAAATTTCCCCTCAAATATATTTCAAAATAAAAAACTTTAAAAATCTGATATTTAAAATTTTTTTTAAAAAGAGTCGGCGGGCCGCAACTTACGTACTGGCGGACCACATGTGGGCTGCGTGTTAGACACCCCTGCTCTAGGCGACCGTTATCCATGAAATGAATATTCCTGTTGCGTGACAGTTGTGTCACCGTCTCGGACGTATCTCTTTTAGCTAGAATTTTCAAATAACGGTTTTGAGCAGGCGTTGTTGCCCTTTTGCGTCCTTCAAAAGGTTGGCGGACCACAGTTCCTGTCTTTGCGAACACAACATTTCTCGAAATCACGAAGTCCCTACTAAAGGTAGCCTGCTTTGAGCATCATCCAGACGATCACGACTGTCCATATTAACGATGGGTAAATAAAGAAATTCAAAAATCAAGGATTGGACTAAGCTACGATGTTTTAAAACGTCCTTACACAACAAGCTTCAGTGAGCAAGCTCACACAAACGCAATCACAGTGCCACTGTGGGGGCAGAGGAGTCCACAAAGAGCTTAGCTATCATCTGATACCTTATCTGCGTACAGGCGTTAATTATTGTGTTCTTTCTTTGAAAAAAAAACCCGTTCCTCCCTTTAATTGCTTTTACCAGTATATAATAATATTTCAAATGATCCCCTTCATATGACAGCTTATAGATCCAAAATAACTGCACTAAACATCCACTGCAGCCATTAATAGATAGATATCTATACAAAATGGAAGATAATATCAAAAACAAGCTGAGAGAAAAATAATAATAATGCAACTGCTAGTATTAATATGCCCTATGCGATTTGATATACTTGGTATGAGTCTATAACTAATGCGAATATTGGTCAATGGGAGAAAATTAATGCTTTCATCTCAATTCATGTTGCAGCAGAGATTTCACAAAATTATAATCCAAAATCTATAATAAACCTACCAAAATGGCATAACTAACATATAATTATAATACAACTAAATTGAGCCAAAAGAAAATAAATTTTCTAATGTCAAATTCTGAATTTCAATGTATGTTTTCAAAGTACTAAAGAACAATCATACATATATAATTATTTCTTCTTTTTATACTTATTTGATTTTTGAAGAATATATTTATGAATAATTATTTTCTGCACTTCTTTTGCATTGGTTCCTTATCGTAAATGGATTGCTTTATTTATAATGATTAAGAGTTTTAAATTAATATTAGTATTGAAATTTTTTCTTTTATTTTTAACTGCAACTTCTTTTCTACATTTTATTTCAGACTAGTTATAAATATAGGTAAATAAAGGAGAAAACTGTCACCTTAAAACTTTCTTTACCTCAGCAATCTTAGCCCTAAGCCTAGAAGTTTGCTAATGTATTACTTTGCCTTATATTGCTTTGTTTTCAGTTAGATTTATAGTAATTTATTATGTGTGTATTTATATACACTCACACACGTTTGTTCTATAAATATACTAACTCATACATTTCATTCCAAAAAAAGTTTCAGAAAACTCTTAAAAGAAGCATCATATTAAATTTTCAAATATATTTCAATATAACACAACCAAATAAAATTACAATAATAAATTAATTAATTCAAAATCAGCAACTTTTAATGGGAATGATAAGGAGACATTAAAAATATACTTCGGGTACAAAAATAAAAATTTCACTAATGTATAAAAAGAAATACTTCGTTTAAACCCATTTAAGAAAAATATCAAATTGAGGAATATTTTTTGACATGTTGCATAATCTTAAGTATTACACATTCACTAATTGGAATAGTAAAAAAGGAATACGATATACAGAAAGAAAAAAAAATGATAAAACATATTCAGGTGAAGGCTGAATTTAATTTATGGTCACCTTTTTTACTAGAAGCAAAACCTAGTTAATTGGATTAATCCTTTCTTGTGGTTCATACTTTGGAAAATTAATCTTTATCTCACTCATATGCCTAGCATCTCTTACGATCATCTATAACACTGGTAGGCAACCATACATGCTGTGGTGTGCCAAACCAATATACCAATTGGTTCAGTGCGCCATGCACAAAAAAAAGAAAGAGAAAAGAGCATTTGTAATAATGTACTCTCATACACTTAATTTTGTTGAATATACGTTTCTTTTTTGCAGTACACTTTTACATGAAATTCTTTTAACACGAAAAAATATTTGTCCCCTCAGGTTCCTTTTAAGCGATTTTTACTACATAATAGTCAACTATGCTCATTTTCCTTAATACACTGGAGTGCAAAACTTGGGCACTAATGTAAATTCTTAACAGATACCCATGAAATTGCATAAAGGGGGTTATTGTGATAGTTACAATGAACACGCAATTCAGTAAAACGGTAATGCATATGTCGCAGAAAAATGATGAAATCAGGGTTTTCATCAAATCCCTAAGGGAGATGATCGATTCACGCAAGATGTTAAAATAAAGTCTGTTTGAGGTCATTTCCCTCATGCAAGTAAATGATTTGATTAAATCCCCGAACTGTTTCAGTGGGATGATGAAATAAACAAGTAAGCATTTGTAGAGCTCTGTTTTTGCTTGTTACCACTCCCTTTTACCTCCCCCGTCTCTCTTCGTCCATGCCAGGCAGCGCTGGGATTCTGACGTGATGCACCAAAACAAAAAAATGCCCTAATTATCATTTTTTAGTTTTATTTAGTTATATTCTTCGAAATAATTTTCTTTCGAATGATACATTACTTTTGTATGCCTAAAAATTAGAAATTGGATAAAACTTCAATTGAAAAAAATAAACAAATTAGGGAATTCGACCACGCCCTCTTTATAGATAAAAAAAGCTTTTTGATAATAAAAAAACGCTATTTTAAAGTGAAAAAAATAACTAAAAAAAGGTGATACAAATAAAGCAGGATATTTCTGAAATACTACATTAATGTATAATTTACTTGAAATTCTACTACAAATATCCTTTTTTTAAAAAAAAATACCAGCTTTATTAACTAATTCTTTTGTAAATTAATTTCAGATAAATAATTTGTAATTCAATGTTTATTGTGTTGTATTAATTACTCTACTATTAATAATGCACCATATTTGCTAAATAAACACTTTTAAACTCTTGACCAGATTATTTCATCATTTCACTGAAACAGGTTAGGGATTTGATCAAATCACTTACTTTCCCTTAGGGAAAGAACCTTACAGAGTTCTTATTTTAAGATCTTGCGTGAATTGATCATCTCCCTTAGGAATTTGATGAAATCCCTAATTTAATGATTTCCCTGTGACACACATACGCAAATGTCAGGTACAAAACGTCATAGACGACATGAGTGTAAGCAAAACGTGTGCGGTCGGCACGCGTAGCTCAAGACTACAATACAGGTAAAAGGAAGAACGGAGGCTCAATTAAAGACATTCGCTGCAAATGCGAGTTCTTTCGTGAAATATGGCTAGAAGAAATCACCTGGACGACTTCACACTTGGAAGAATGATCGGAAAGCTGGAGGAAAGGCGTGGTTTGACTAGTTTAGCTGAAGTGTTCGGAATCAACAAAAGTGTCGTTTTGCGTGCTTGGAAAACCTTCCAAACCATAGTTATAGCTATTAAAAAGGTTGGTGGTGTTGCCCTAGGAAAACAACTGCAATGGATGGCCGATATATCTTCCTGTAGACGAAAAGAGCTCGATACCATTCAGCAAGCACCATTGCTCCACAACTGTGTAAAGCAACAAGTGTCGCAGTTTGCTGTAGCCAAAAGCTTTCACAAAGGTGGCCTGTTCGCCAGTCGTCCTGAACGCTGCATCCCTTTAAAAGCTGACCATTGGTGGCACTGTTTAAAATAGTGTAAGGAGCAAACAAACTGGACATCTCATCAACAGAGTCGTGTCTTCTTTACGGATGAGTCATTTCAGAGCTACACGCAATTCTCAGCACTTGGAGAGATGGTCGGGACACGGCTTCATCCCAGTAACATCACGGAAAGAGATTGTTACAGTGGGTCCTGGATTTGTCGTCTGGGGAGGCATGATGTTGAACGGGAGGATTGAGCTCAGCGTTTTCGACAGATGTTCTATAATGGGAGATCGCTGTTGTAAGGAGGAGATGCGATGGCGTGATGTTTTGGGGAGACGCCTTGCAGCATGATTACATCCTAAGGGAAACACCCAACAACTGAAACAGATGCTGATTGAAGAATTGGAATGCTTACCTCGAGAACTGTAGGACAATCTGGTGCTGAGTATGGAGAGACGGTGCAAAGCAACCATTGCAGTAAGAGGAGGGCTTATCCCATACCAAGGAACATTTGCTTGTTGTTCTCCCTCTTGGACAGACAATTATGTGTAATGATACTATTTCAATATCGCCTTTTTGAGTTCGATTTCATACTATATGCATTGTATTCATTTTCGAGCAACCATGCTTTCGTCATAGCTTAAGTACAAAATGTTGTCTCTCAGATGATTTCTCGTGGAGTTATGGAAAAGAAAAACCACTTATTGCTTAAGTTTTACACATCAGTGTATTTCCAATAACTGTTTCTGATATTGTTTTTTTTTTTAAATTTTACGATTTACAAAAAATCCTACAGTCTAATAAAATTTAAGTTAGAGTGAATTACTTCAGTGAATCATACATTTCATTTTAATGCAACAAGCTATGTGTTAATAAAAATTACTATGACTTATAAATCCAATTTCAGTTCAAAAGCAAGAAAAAAAAATTATAATGAAAATAAAAGGGTAAGCCGAAAATAATATTTACTTTTTAAAAATTTTCCTGATTAAGCTAGGGATTTGATAAATAAGAACAAAATGAATCTGCCTTACTTTAGGACCCACCACAACAGAACAGAACAGAATGATAAATTTACACATATAATTGGTGAAAAACCACCAATATGAGATTTCCAAAACCATATTAATATAATAATACTGCAATAAAAAAAATTGGAATTTATATGAAAAAGATTTGCTGAAAAACAGTAATTAGTTGCTAAAAAAGACTTTTTACATAAAAAAATGAATAAAAATTCAAATATTACAAATTTTTCCTTCTAAAATCAATGTTCGATAGCAAATCTAATTTAGTTTCTAGTATCTAGACTACAAAAAAATTAGGTAAGATTTAATATGAAATTTAATTGAAACCCCTTCTGCATAACACAGTTTAAATGGTTTTTGACATTGCCAATATTAAATGTATCGTCACTTAAGCTTTTAATAAACAGTCTGA
Organism: Trichonephila inaurata madagascariensis; assembly: GCA_019973955.1. Lineage (NCBI taxonomy): Eukaryota > Metazoa > Arthropoda > Arachnida > Araneae > Nephilidae > Trichonephila > Trichonephila inaurata. Next base: position 252,949 of record BMAV01005638.1, on the reverse strand, counting down.
AACAATTCTAATACATAATATGTTGCACCACTTATTGTTTAACTACTTACATACATGATTAATTATTTTTCCTAATGTGATAGCATTCACTGGCTTCTTTATAGAAATATATATACAGCTCGAAAAAATTAGGGGAGCACACATTGCTTTAACATAATTATGCAAATATTTCTACTAGTAACTAATGCAAAACAAACCATACTTTTAATGTAGCAAAAAACAGAAGAAAATTTCATGTACAAATCAATGTTTATGATGTCAAAATAAAAGGAAGATACAAGTAGAAAGAATGATTTCACAGAAGCTTTTTTTCACTGAGTGTCTTGGGTGTAACATTCAATAGTTCACAGTTTGATTTGAGAAAAACTGACTTGTAAATGTTATAACATGGTTTACCAGAATCCATGGCTAAGTGAATTATCAGGAGACTTGAACCCAGGCACACACAGTGAAGTGCAGTTAACTGTTGGGGTGACAAGAACTATCATTTTAAGGTCTTGGACTCCATTCCAAGAAATAGGGAATGTTAGATGTCGACCAGGGTAAAGTTGTCCATGTGATATTACAACAATGAATGACTGATATCTTCTGTTAACAGTTCATTCAAATAGAACAGGCAATGTTACTCATCTGAAAAGACAGTTGCTTTTGGCTATGATGGGATTTTTATAGACTTCATCAGGATGGTCACTACGCATGTAGGTCAATTGGGTGCATTTCTTTGACCTCAAAACACCATGTGTCCTGAAAAAGGTGGGATTCTGAACATCAGCACTGAATACTAAGTGATTGAAGTCAGGTGCTGTTCACTGACAAGTCAAGATTTAGTCCTGAGTGTGACAACTGATGTTTTCTGGTACAGAGGGAAAAGGGCACTCAAAATAACCCCATGTTTCTTTATGAAGGATCACAGTACAGATAAAATCAGTTGACGGTATGGGCTAGAATTAGCATAGATTACACATCAAATCAAATTACAAAAGTGTAATTTGATAATCCAAAGGTATGCATGAAAGATACTGAGATCTCATGTTGAACCTTACATTGCAGCCATTGGCAATTCCTTTCTTTTAATGATAAAAAATGTCAGACCTCATAAAACTCAACTTGTGGAGAATATACTTGTAGCTGAAACAACATAGCATATTAAGTCACACCAGCATGCTCTCCTGACTTAAATCTGATCAATCATGTTGGGGACTCACTTAGATAATGCATTGCAGGAGACGAGTGATTTATTTATTGTCTCAGACTTGAAGATTGAACTTTTTGAAGAGTGGAACAGTATTCCTCAAAGACATTGATAAGCTCAATAGAAAAAAGTACAAGCTTCATGGGAAAAAGGAAGCAGCAGTCACATTGAACACCCAACATCCCCTTTAAACATACTTTTAAAAAAAAATTATATGTAACCAAAAATTACTGCTCTGAAGCATCTTTTTAAGTTCTTTCCATTGTTTCAAAGAATAAAAGCTCCCACATAATAACTATTGGTATTTTGCATTTTTCCTACAATGTGTTTTATTACATGTATACTTTGTATTTTATGCCAATGCAAGGCGATCTCACAAAGTTTCTTTCACAATATTTTTATTGCTCTCCTATTTTTTCATCACTAAAATATAGATTGAAGTGACAAAAGTCATAGGAGAACAATATGCAAAAATACAGATTGAAGTGGTATCACATAAAAAAATGAATAACTGGCTTGTATAAATGGCAATATGTTTAAATGTATAATACTTACATAAATAGTAGTGCAATTATTTATACTCAAGTGATTCATGTGAAAAGGTTTTTGACATGTGAGTATGGTCACATGACAAGAATTAGCACACTTGTGCGGAATAGTAGTTGGGGCAAGACGCAAGGGACATTCCATTTCGGGAATCGTTACTGAATTCAACGTTCCGAGATCGATAATGTCTCACGAGTGTGCCAATAATTTTAGGCGAACCCTCCCACCATGGTCAAAGTAGTGGCCAACCACTTGCACTTAATGACCGAGACCAGCGACATATGCGTAGAATTGTTAGTGTTGGTAGACAAGCAACACTGCATGAAGTAACTGCAAGGATTAATGTGGGGCAGACTACGGATGTGTCCGTTCGGACAGTACGACGAAATTTGGCTTTAATGGACAATGACAGCAGAAGACCGACTCGAGTGCCTTTACTAACAGCACATCGCATGAAGCAGCTCGTGATGATATCGGTTGAACTCTAGAAGACTGGAAAACCATGGCTTGGTCAGTTGAGTCGCGATTCCAATTGGTAACTGATGGTAGACCTCGAGTGAACCGCGAAAACACCACACAGTCATGGACCGTAGTAGTAAACAAGGCACTGTGCAAGCTGGTAGTGGCTCCATAACGGTGTAGGTTGTTTTTACATGGAATGGGCTGGGTTCTCTGGTCTAACTGAACTGGTCATTGACTGGAAATGATTATGTTCAGCTACTTAGAGACTATGTGCAGCCATTTATGAACTTCATGTGTATCCAAACAGCAATTGAATTTTTATACACGTTACGGGGCCACAATTATTCACGATCGGTTTGAAGAATATTCTGGACAATTCCAATGAATAATTTGGTCTCCTAGATCATCCGAAATAGATCCTACCGTACATTTATGGGATATAATCGAGAGGTCAGTTCATGCACAAAATCCTGTACTAGCAACACCTTTTGCAATTATGGACAGTTATAAGCAATTAATTAATATCTCTGCAAGGGATATCAATGACCGAGTCCATGCCCCATTTTGTTGCACTTCGCCAGGCAAAAGGTGATCCAACATGATATTAGAAGGTATCCCAAGATTTTTGTCACCTCAGTGTATTGCTCCATAAACTAAAATGCTTCTTTATATGTGCCTTTTTTTACAATTTCAAAATACTACTTGGAACTTCACAATCTCTTTCAACATAATTCTGTAGCAAGTGCAGTAATGTTTTGCAGTTAGAGTTTTAAACAGATTTGATATCAATTAACAAATGCAGTTTTTTTGTTTGTTTTTCTTTTTGTCAATTTAAGAAAAATTGTGGGGTTTTTAAGTTGTGTACATGTTTTATACAGTTCTATAATTTAGTAATCTGCAACTTTCTCTAATTACATATTTTTTTAAAAAATCCTTTTTTAACCATAATATAGCAATCCTAATTGATTATTAATATTGTACTCCAAATTAATGTGAGAGTTATTGGTGGCAGACCTTGTAATTTTGAGCCTTGGTTAATAACCCAAGCTATCACCAAAATCTCCAAACTTTCAAGAAAATCATATACTTAAATAGTTATATTCAAATATAAATCAGCATTTAGCATATAATCTTTTGATACGTAATTTATTAGCAACTATACATTTGAATAACATTTTAAATAAAGCACGTTATTTTACATTAAAAGTAGAACTTATATTTATTAATTCAGTCTATACTTACTTTTCTTCATATTTATATCCATCTGAATGAGATATTTTAGAATTTATATCCGGTTTAAAGTAATCACTTTTCAACATAAATGGATTTCCCTTGTCAACTTCTTGAGGTGTAATTGTTAAGTTATCTTTTGAACGATATAAAATCGACACTTTTAAAGTACCAACAGGCGTTAGTACCTGCCCAATTTTACTCTTTATGTAATGCTCACCTAATTCCTGCACCTGAAAATGAATAGATGCATAAATACCATTATAAACAATGATTATTTTCTAATATATGGCTATGCTGTGGTATTAGTTATGTATTATTTTCTACCATAACATAAAATGAATGTGAAATGCAAAACATAATAATGAAAAGACTTATTTTAGCAAATCTGAAATATGAGATGAACATGACTTAAGTAACTGAGTAAATTTTAATATATGTAAAGTCAAATAAAAAAATTAAGAAAGTTAGGAACCATAATTAAATTAAATACATGCGATTTAGATATATTTAAAGATTTTTTATAAAAAAAATTGCAACATTAAGCACTTTTAATTTAGCACTTCAAACAGTTAAAAAAGAATTTTTCTTGAGATTTACTTATAGATGTTGTGTCAGAATTTTTCCTCCACATTTTAAGAAAACCAAACAAAAATTGTTGCACAAAAAATGTTTGGAAATGTGGCATAAAAGGAAATTTTCATGTTTTGAAATACTGTAATATTAATCAAAATTGTAAAAGAACAGTTCAAATAGTTGTATAAACATATTTCAGAACTGTTAATATTACAAATAGTACATTTCATAAAATTTATTTATGATGGACAAGTTAATTTAATAAAAGTCAAAATATATTATACATAATACAGTGAATACTAACCATGTGTGACATAAAATCTAATTATTTAAAAAACTTTAATTATAGATAAAAATATCTAGCTCCATAAATCAATGTAAATACTGCTTATCAAGTTATACACATACTGGCCAACGAATTAGAAACATAAGATCAATATTTTACTGGACCACCTTTTGCACAGATAACTGCTTTGATTCATTTGGGCATCAAGTCTTATACTCTTGAAAGTTTCTTTAAAATATTATATGATCAAACATATTAAATTTTATCATTAAACAAATTTGAATAAATTTTGAAAAACTTTTTATTAAACTCTATACTCAAAGAACTTAATACAATTTTAAAGGATGACTTTGAATAACCTCAAACCATAAACATTACCTAGAAATACTTTAAGCCAATCTAAGCTTGAACTGTACAAGTTAAGGAAAATGGAGAAATAAATATATTTAATAAACTATACAATTTAATAAGAAAAACAGAAGAATTTTTAAGAGCAGTGCAAATTAAGGAGTTTAACCTTTTATTAAAAAACATAAATGAATTAATGTAAATTTTGTTTACCTGTGGTTCACCAGAATATATTCGAAATAATATCACATATGTATTAGCACTCTGACAAGTAGACAACTTAAATGCTGGAGTCATTCTTGTAACTGCTATAATTGACTTTAATAGAAGAGTCATTCTACAGTATACACTAGCTAAACTTGTATAAGCCATATAAGGGGTATCAGAAATACAATCGGATGTATTCATACTTAGGCTCCATGTTTCTAAAACTAATGTATCTCCATCAGCAGTTTTCAGCAAAATTTCAGTACAAATGCAAAAATCCTTTAATAACTGTACTTTACTGCAAGCATCCTTAGCTTTAGATTGAATTTCAACATTATCTTCAATGGCCAAGTTAAACTAAAATAAAAATATTAGTAATTATTAATAAGTAATTACAGCAATAAAATATTGTTCAACTCTTTTAATTTTATTAAAACTTCAATAAAAAACAAACACTTTTCAGTTAGTTAATTTTGAAAGCTGAAACTTGTTAGAATGTATGTTTCTTTTATTCACATTTAAAACACATTCATAAGAATATACTAGTTCTTCATAAAATATATATTATTTTTTTTAAAAAAATTCAGCGAAAAAAAAAGTCACACTGACTATTAAAATTTCATACATCAAATTCAGTTTTACATTAAAATATCCATACATTAAAGACACTTCCATACACTATTAAAATAAAATGTTCATATTCTATGAAAATTTATCTTTAAGTATTAAAAGATTCGATGAAATATACCGTAAAATCCGATGTATAACGCGCATCTACGTTTTCAAGCTGCGGTTTTTAATTTTAGTTATATTCGCCGTATAACGCACCCCCCCCCCCGGGGTGGTTTTTAAAAAAAAAAAAACCTGAAATATATGTGTGCAACGCTCTTATGTTTTGAAGTCATTTATATGAGGTATTATCCCAAGGCTTTTGAAAAAATTGAATACTTTACAACCCTTTAAATTCATTAGGTGCATGTCATTTTTTTAATTAAACAGTATTCCAATCAATGTAGAATTGTAATTTTTATTAAATACTTATCTCTTTTTTAATTTTTGAAGCTACCATTTTTACACCCATTGTATAACACACACCCAAAAATTGCAACCTTATTTTTTGTGTTAAAAGTGTGCATTATATGCCGGATTTTACCGTAATCAAAATTCTTGCACATGATATATCTACTACTAAAAATTCTATAGACATCGTCATTTTTGAAGTTCTATGTTCAAAAAATTTTAACTTAGAGCATTAAAAATATTTAAAGTCACACAGATATTTACAAATTACTGAAACCAGGGAAATATTTTCTTTGAAGGAGGGGCTTTTACCCTATTTTATCCCACTGTCCTATTTAGAGGACAGCTGAAAAATATCATGTGGAAATCATTATATTTATGTTGCAAATACTTTGTCAATTGGAATATGTAAGGAAATTTATTAGCTTCTAGGGTGAGTTTCTCCCCCTCCCTTTTCCTCTGGACATTTTGAATATTCATTACATTAGTGGGCATGATTTGTATCATCTTTTTGCGGTTGCAGAACTCTTTTTCAGTTTACTTTGGACACTTGGTGGAGCATTTTTTTATGTGATAGTACTCCTTTGTTATCATCCTAGTGGTTAATTAGAGCTGTATTGTTTTTAGGTAATTTTTAGCGCATTATTTTTTAACTGTCCTCTAAATAGGACAATGGGATGATACGTTTGCAATTGACGTGTTCTTTCTTTTTTTATAACTAAGAGTAAAAAAAAATAATTTCACCTCCAGTGTTTCCCCCCTGATAAGTTATGTCAGTGCAAAGGTTTCTGAAATTAAAGAAAAGCTTAGAATTATTAAATAGTTTAGATTCAGATTAGATCGACGTTGAAATTGCTGTGTTACCACCAGATGCCAGCGAACTGAAGAAGATGAAGGGAATGAGAATGAAATAAATACTTATAAGATTATTGAAAACGATGTTCCTGGGTCTCTGGAGGTCAGAACTTGAGATAGTTTCCAACCTGAAAAGAGCTTTAGTATTTCGACAACAAAAAACAGAAAAAAGCTAAAAGACATCAGTCATCTTGGATAAAGAATAAATCACCGCAATATACAAAGTGAGAACCACAAGCTGAATCAACTACAAATGACTTGCTCAAGCAAATGGACACTGCATTGAAAGTAAAACTCCATCAGAGCATTTTGAGCAGTTTTATTCCAGTGAAATCTACAGTCTCATTGTAAAAGAAACTGTGCCATATGCAAAATATGTAAATAATGAACACGATTCCTTGATCACTGCAAACGAAATACGTGTTTTTATAGGAATTTTGCTTCAAACTGGTTATCCTTCAAATACCTGTGAACCTGATTACTGGTCAGATGCTGAAGACCTTGGCATTACCATGGAGAAAAATTACATGTGTCACGAAATCTTTTGTGATAGTTGTAATCTTATTTACACTTTGTGGACAATGGAACTATAAGTCAGCATGCCCAGGATCGATCCTTAACAATAAAACCTTGGTTTGCCATACTTAACGATCATTTTATGGAATTTGGAGATGAGTATGAGGACAGAAAGATAACGTGAAGAAGCAGATTTGATAAATTCTTACAACATACGGGTGATATGGATCACCACGCACGACTGGTTGGCTGGACTTTATTCCATTAAAGTTGTGACGTCTCTCGCGTCCTTCTGCTAACATAACTCCTAAGTTCTTTGACGGCCACGATTAATGGCAAAACCTTTCCAACCCAATACCAAGAAGATAAACGGATCAAATATGTAAATGAGATATACTTTAAAAGGATAGAAGCTTTGATGATAAGGAGCGGCAAGTTTAGAGATAACTTAGTGTGGAATCATTCGGATCAAGAGTTAGATGTCCTATAGCTCCGGAATAAGGATACGTTCATATAAAATTAAATTATAGGTGTTACTCAATCACTGAAGGAAGGAGACTCTGCAAAAGGTAATATTTTGTATAGGAAGTTAGATGAATCAGTTAATTTATTATAATTAAGATAAATGATCTAGTTGCGCGATCTGACTTGAATATAAGGTTTAATTGGGTGTTAACTCTCACTTTAAGAAAGTTGTCAATTAGAATTAAGTAATATAAGATATTCTTAATAAAAGTTGTATTAAGAATCCAATATGTCTCATCATTTTGATAATCCCACACCTCTAGCTTACGCGGATCCTAATAGACATAGTCATCACAGGATGGCTATGCCCCAAATTCGTTGGAATAAAGTGGTACTGGCCACTTTCGTTCACTGGATGTGGCTATGGTAAACGCCTGGACAATTCACAAAACTCACAACAAAGAGGAAGTCCTAAACTTGAAGGAGTTCCGAAGAGCTATAAACATAGTTTATCTAAAAGAACTGTGATAAGAACAAGAGTGAGTGAATATTAACGTCGCACACGAGGGCTTTTGGCGACTGACCTCGTACTTTTGAACCATAGTCAAGTGACGAGGATGGCACCTGAGCTGGCACCCCCCTCTCCTGACTACCACACCACACCAAAGGGAGGACATTTGAGCTCTCGACAGATTTAACGTGCATCGCTCCCCTACACGGCGGGTCTTAGGTGGTACTGGGCTCGAACTCGTGACATGCTTGCCATGATCCGATACCTTGACCACTGGGCTACCGCAGCCCGTGATAAGAACAAGAAGTAGACCTAGGATATCTGTAACTTCTGTTGCAAAATAAGACATCTGTAAAGACAGTAATGGTCATTTTTTACTTAAGTGAGAAGAATAGTTTGTCAAAGAGAGAGCTGCAAATGGAAATCAAAAACATATTGTGGATTATGTGACAAAACACTTTGCCAGGCTTGCTTTCAACCTTTCCACCAAGATTAGAGTGAAATTCAACTGAAAAGTGAATTATCTTGTAAAAAAGAAAGTATTGTTCAAATAAAGTAAAATTTTGTACTTGGAAATCGCTTTTCATCGTTGAAGAAAACACAAAACATATAAGTGCAAATTTTAATCCCTTTATCCCAGTGTCTTATTTAGAGGACGGGTCAGATTTCTCAGATAAAATGCTTTAAAAAAATTCAAATTTTGTTATATTTAGTTTATTTAGGTTTAATTAACTTCAGAAAATATGATTATTTTTAAATTTGAACAAAATAAATAAATTGGTATAAAACGGGTTAAAGGAATATGTTTGATTCTTCTAATTTAATTCAATGTACAGATTTTTAAAAACCTGTGTTCACGATAATTACAAACTTTTAGCATGTTTTCTAATAAAAAAAGTTGAATAAAGAAATAACATTTCAAATATTTTGAGAACCACAAAACAAAAATGGTAGAATTACAATTGTATAATAAATTTGTTTAATACGTCATTATTTGGATCCAACTAATATACAAATTAAAATACATAAATTGATTAATTTAAAAAATATTAATTTTTTATAAAAGGTTTACTTTAAACTTGTTGATAGATTTTATTTTAAACTAAACTTTTTATACAAATATTTTATGATGTTGAATTGATCAACTCCAAAAATGTTTCAAGCTCAAAGGGACTTCCGCAACAAAACAATATATAGTCAAGATATCAGCATATAGCAAAGTACACAAAATTAATACAAACTCTTAATGATAAGTTCTAGAATGATAAATTCTAGAAATAATCAATTTTTTTCAGAGTGAAGGATGGCACAATATTAGATAGTAATAAGTAATATAAAAAAACTAGGTGAATTCCTACTCAGGTCAACAAAGAAAAATTTTATTTTAGTTACTTTTTATTAAATAATTACAATTAATATAAACATGTATATACATATGACAGAGTCACAATATTAAGTGTAAAATAGGAAGCGATTTTCCTTGCAATTTTTCATTTCCCTTTCAATATACAGAGTTGGACTATTATTTTTGTTCGTTACTATTTACTCATTCATAAGTCGCATTTTCAGAAATTAGGCCATCCCAGGTAGGATTTGAACCCACGAACTTTGAATTAGAAGTCCAATGCGCTATCCATTTCCTTTTTATATATGGTGTTGGGCTATTATTTGTGTTTGTTACTATTTATTCATTAATTAATGAATTAACATTTGAAAAAACTGTATTAACATATAAAACTTTGTTACTATTTATTCATTAATTAATGAATTAACATTTGAAAAAACTGTATTAACATCAAGTGTCATCCCCTACAAGCTTAAAAAAATGTATTTGAACTTGAATGGATCAATAAGTATTTTATTAACGATTGAAAATTTGAACAAAATATATATATATATACATACATAAATAAATAGTTAAAATTTTCTACTATAGAGAAATGAATAATCAATAGTCATCAAACTGAAAAAAACGGAAATTGTAAGATAAACCAGACATAAGATTTTAGAAAGGATATTAGAAATTATAAAAATAATAGAGCTTAAAAATATACAAATATATGGATGCTACAGTATAATAAACATTGCTGACTTAGGACAGCTGTTATATATAAAATAATTTATACAAAAGTGGAGTTGAACATGTTTTTTGGCCAGCCAACCCTCCCCCTTTCTGTTAATAATGCTGAGCAAAAACCTATTGAAAGTAATGGATAGAATACCTAAATCCATTACAAGAAAAAGGTAACTTACCTAAAAATTACATTCAAAAATGCATAGCCTGCCCTAAATCTGAGTACAATAAACAAGTAATTGCCAAATTCTGGATGCAAATACAAATTCAAAGCATGGCTGAATAGTAGCACTTAGCAGAAGTGTATGAAAAAAAAAATAGAAATAAACTAATTAAATAGTATGCACAAAGACCACAATAACTTGAGGGACACTAGGATTATAAATGTACTTAAATATTAAAAAAATTACTATGGTTAAAATGAAACTAAGAGAATAAGTAAATTTTTCTAAAATTTGAATATGGAAGCAACTATATCTATCTAAGAAAAATGAGTATAAAGAGAGTATTTTGTGGAGTATAAATAAATATATATAGGTAGAGTGTGAACTAACAGAAGGAATTGTGAAAAAAATTCATTTATATACAAAAAAATTTAACTGCTTTCTCCTTTGCTTTTTAACACACAAGTCCACTAATAAACTTATAATAGAGTTTCAGATACATATTGCTTAGAAAAACAAATTCATCTTATTTCTTGAATAGATACTATTTTGAAACATGAATTTTTTCACAATGAGGCTCATTGTCCAACATCAAGGTAACAGGACTATTTCAATAATTTTATTTTTACACATAATTTTTTTTATGATTTTTTTTGATAATTATTTTTTACAATCAATTATAACTGTTTTTGGTTTGATATCATTTTGATAGTTTACAGTTAATTGGAAATTATACAATGTACTATAAAAAGTTAAATGTTACAAATATTTCATCATACATTTTTTTAAATTTATCTTTAAAATGTAGAAATCAGTTTTCACAAGGGCTAGCAGAAAAATTTATTTGAAATTTGATTTAAATGAATTTCAGCCCCAAATATGTTTTATAACAAAAGTTATAATTTCTACAAAAAAGATATATACAAGTTTAATTCTTCAATGAATTTCTGGATTCATTACATACAAAGAAATATGACACAATTTTTTCTTAAGATTTATGAATGCTGAAGTAATAAACCATCACACATTCAGAAAAATTACATCAATTTTTTCTTCAAATTATAAGCTAATTTTATCAAACTATATAAGTTTTTAAAAGAAATTAGAAAAGCCTCACATATTAAATAAAACTATATCTTCTTTTGAGAATGGGTTTAATTTACTTTTGCAGTGGCCTTATTGCTCTATCAAATGGACTAAATTCATGTGACATCATGATCATGTAACTCTACTGTAACACATACATTTCCCCAAACTCAAACAACAATCTCATCCATAATTGTAATTATTCTACTCCAAACATATATAATATTTCTTTTACATTTTAAAATGTGTTGCACAGCATATCAGTTAAAACATATTCACACACACAATTGTTCTTTTAGTAACTAGTGGAATTTTTTATGCATAAAAATCTTTAGTAATTATGAAAATAGCTGGATTTAACTGCAATTTTATAATATTTAAACAATGTTACTTTTTTGTTGCTCTTTTGAAAATCTATTTCAGAATTATTGTTAGAGTGTGATATCTAGGTTTTTAATAAGTAAATAATTATTTGATTTGTTTAAATTGTATGGCAATATTTGTTAGTTTACATGTGATAAATTTTCAATTTAGTTTTGAATATTTTATGCACATAATTTTGAAAAATATTTATAAATTGGCCTACATGAAATGTTTTTAAATAATCATCTTCAGAAAGATCCTGATATGTTTTAGGATTTTTTTTTTTTTCAGATTAGTAATTTCAAAACTAGAGTGCAATAGCACAATGCTTCAACTATTTATATATAATGCAAATAAGAACAGAAGTTGACCAAAAAATAACTTGCAATGAATTTTAAATAAAATAACCTTCTCATGTAAACAATTAGGCCAAATCCTTCATAGATTTTCAGTTGAATGTAAAAAATGCATTGAATAAATTGTAATGAATTTCTTCAAGTAAAATAAAAAATTAACATTTTATATAATAATAGTACATTCATGTCATGTTAAAATTAAACATCAAAGGAATAATGTATATTAAAATGAATGTAATTATTAACTGAAACTGACTATCTAACAAAAATTTCCTATGTTCTTGTATGATATTCTTATACAAACAATTTAACTTGCTCTCCTGCAACAGAATAATTTCATTTAAAGCAATTTATTAAAAAGCTTATTTATTAAATTATGCATGATTTATTGTTATTATCTGTTGAAAAAGTATTATTTTCTTCTGAATTTTGAAAACATGCAGTCATTTTGAAAATAAATTTTAAAACATTTATAGGTGATAATTACTAAGGAAGTCAGACAATAAATATATCAAATGTTAGTATTTTATTACAGAATAATAAATTGGACATTCGAAACCTTTAATTGCTTTACACAGCATTGGTAAATCTCTTATAAAATATACTATTTACATACAATTCATTATATTTTTTAAAAAAATTCATTTTCATCAAAGGATAAAGCTTGATAATTAATCAAAGGCTTTCATGTTAACTCTTAATATTTTATATACAATGTTGGCCTCAAAACATAAACATCTTGTAACAAATTTTTATAAAAAATGCTTAACACGTATTTCAGAACTCAAATGTCAATAGGATTGATAAATCATCTTTACATGGATAAAATTATGGGTTTCTATGGGCACACACAAAGAAAAAATTTTTAAAAAACTACATCATGAAAAAGTAGAAGTGACATAAAGAAAGGAGTAAATTTTCACTAAAAGGTAATTCTCACCAAAAATTAAAAAATTTCATATTAACTCATAACATTCTACATACACTGGCTTTAAAAAATAAATTTCTTTTTTAAAAACAAGTTTAATGTGTATTTAACATGTCCAAAATTGTGGTTACAAATATAAAATCTACATCATCCCAAATATGTTCAATAGGATTGAGATCCGGAGACCCCGAAGGCCAATCCATACGGTGAATATCCTCCATGAAATTCATCAACAATGTTTCCTCTTTGTGGCCGCACGTTGTCGTCCATAAATATGTAGTCCGAGCCCATAGCACCCATAATAACTTCACATAGGTTTCAAGGATTTCATTCCTTTAGCACAGTCAGTTGACAATACCTGCATCAAAGACATACAGTGGTGTATAACTGCCCAACATTATGTTGGTCCCCACATGGATTCCTTTGCCACTAAATCTGTCGATTTTTGTTATGTAGGAGGGATAGAAGCAAGCTCCATTTTCTTTCCAGGTGAAGACTCGAAGAGAATCACTTTGTCAGGTGAATCTCGACTCATCACTGAAAAAAACACGTCCCATTCTTGTGGTGTTCACGACCAGTGGCGCAGCTACCAATGGGCTACGCGGTGCCGTGAACCGGGGCCCTCGGACCCTGACCACCAATCAAGCCGAACTTGCAATAATTTCTCTCACATTCAAGATATAAATAAATATAACTGTAATGAAGGCACAACTCAGTTGAAAGTAATTTCGAACTACAGAGAATTACCGTAAATTATTTCCTTTGTTTGTACGGGGTTGTGAACTTTACTTATTGAAAAGTTTACATTATTTTTCAATTTTTTCATTTTTCTAACTGTTACTTGAAAATAAACTTCAAGTTCCATGAAAAATCTTATATACACCTTTAAAAAACCTACACATGAAGCTATTTCTTCTTGGTCATTCTATTTTTAATTGCAATATGATTCATAAGCTATTTTTCTGTTTCAGTATTTCGCAATCTACTCATATCTACAACTAGACTGATGTAATTTTTCTCCCCCCCCCCTCGGTTCTTTTCCAGAGGTGTTTTTTTTTAAACACTTATAATAACATTATATTATTTTCTAGTTCATGCATATTTTTTGTATCATTTCCTGTCTATCACGTGTCAAATCGAACCTGGGTAATCACTAAAGTGTTCACACAAGAAAACTCAAACACATGGAACTTTGCTTGCCTATGTTCTGAAGAGCACGATAAAGGGCCGATGCGCGCTAAAGTAGCTTTGTATACTTACAATACCAATACATTTTTACTTGATAAAGCCGAATAAAGATATGGCCCTCTTTTTTTTCTTTTTTTTCCTTTGCACCAGGGCCTTTGGATACCTAGCTACGCCACTGTTCACGACTGATGCTTTCGGCTCCCCAATGACCGATCTTTCCTTTTGGATGAAGTCAAGGGGATACACATATTTGGATGTCGGGCGTAAAGGCCAGTCTCTGTAAGACTTCTGTCAACTGTTTACCCTGGAAATTCTTCCAGACACAGCAGCAATATCACGAGCAAGCTGAGAAGCCGTTGTCCGAATATGTAGTCGTGCTCTTAATGCTAAGTAGCGACAGATGTCGTTGATCTGTGACGGCCTTGGCAGATCTTCCTGGTGACAGAACCACTTGTTTGGAATTGATTCCAAAGTCGAGAGACCACTTTCAGGGCACCTTGTAACCATAAAGCGTCCTCCGCTCGAGACGGGCCAGCTTCAAGCCTGCCAACAGTTCTCCATCTCAAGGAATCATCTAAATGATTATGAGAAGTCTCTTTCACTGCAAACAGACTAACTTGTTTGTTTTAATGCAATATTCACAAAAATGCAGGCAAAAATCCCATATTCTTAAATGGTCTCAATCCAGTAGCAAAACTGCAAAAACTAACACAAAACATCTTTTCCTAAGCTGAAGGTTGATATTGTACTGTCTATTCTTCAAAATATATAAAATACAAATTCTATCTGCTTTACTAGAGGCAATTTAGAATTCCGTTGAAAAACATGCTTGCGACCTTAATTTTGGACATGATTGTATTATATATAGAACAGTAAACAACACTTATATAAATTCAATAAGTTGTAAAAAAATACATTAGTAACAAAAAGTTAATGAAAACTTTTATATTTCTAAAAATTATTTTAACTTTTTCCAAAGATATAAATTTCCTCTACAAATATTTTGTTATACTTTAAAAATAATAACATTAATTTTTAATAATTTATAAGCCAATCCTCTGTTGAAGGTAAAAATCTAAGAAAAATTTCCTTAATTTACATAACTTTTTCAAATGAGGTTTAGAATCATTACTACATTATAGAGCAAATACTGCCTTTGTTTTTTATGTGTTGGGATCAATTTGTGATTTAATACTAAACAGTATTAATTCTATTTTGAAATATAAAATAAGCTTAATCAAGCCATAGAACAATGAATAATTATGAAATCATTGTAAGAAAAGCTTAATGTATATTTACTGAAGTAAAAAAAAAAAAATTATGCAAATTCAAATTCAATGTTGTTTAAGTAAAAACCAAATTACGAGCTTATGATATAAAATAATGTTAACATATATTATTCAGAAATACTAAATAATAATAACTCGCCCATTCACACTTCTTTTCTAGAAATTTAAATAGGCTATTAAGTTTGATTAAATAGTTATTACTTTCAACCTTTTAGAATCAACTTGATATTATGATAAACAATGCAAATATTATTAAAAATCTATTACTTTGTATTCCAGAACAATTATTTAAATCAGAATAGAAACGAGTGTAAATAGCTATATGGTCCACACACACACATATAATTCAAAAGAAAATTAACTTAGAAGAGAAAATAATCTGTAACTCATCTCAAAAGTTTTATTAAGTAACAACACTAATAAGTATACTAAAGTATAATTATTAAATATACTTCTAGTAAATAAAATAGTTAATACTAAGAAATTATAAATAATTAGTCTACTATAAGAAGGCTTTCATTTAATAACACAAATAAAATAGAATAAAACAAAAATTATATAAAAAAATTATTAAGATTATTTCCTAATAGGTATACAAGAATAACATATAAAATATGATAATATTAAATATATATAAGGAGAAGGAAAAATGTCAACAGCATAAGTATAGAAATTTGACATTCAAACGTGATGCACATGTTGTTTGTAACTTCATAACGTGATTCCCACTTGGTGCAACTTGTCTGTGATTTTAGCCCAATGTTGTTGTTACTAATGCCACCTATTTGGCAAAGGCCAGATCAAGGTCCACGAAATTCATCATGACAAAGGGCTAAGTGACGCCTGTCATTAGCCGTAGCTTTGAGCACCATGCAGGTGACAGAA
>BMAV01005638.1:214403-230241 GCA_019973955.1 Trichonephila inaurata madagascariensis | reverse complement strand
TGTAACATTTATTGTGTTCTGTTTACCTTTTTCCCGGCAGCTAGTCAACCATTGATGTCCGCTCTCTATGTATGCATTTCATCTGCTTACCAAAAATTCATTTAACCTTAATATCATCGTAAATAACATCATTTCCTTCATACTCTTCTTGATCTTCATGCAAGAAAACTTGGCTCACAAATCTATGTCGAATAAAATATAAAGAACAATTTCCCTGCAAATTTCTTCATACATGGACATTTTTCAGCTGACAAAGATTTGTAAAATGATCCGACTTCAAGTGGCTCTTCAGCAGTTCTGTAGCTCCTCAGGAGCTGTATCAATATCAGCAGTAATGGGATAACAGAACTAATTGAATTAAGGCTCAATTTTCTTAAAATCCTGAAATCTTGTGACCTTGTCCTCCAAACTGTAGATTATTTCTTAGTAGAAACACTTTCATGTACTTTTGTTTTCCTAATAGAGAAAAATAACAGACGAATCTTTGATCACGCGCAGAAAAGGAATCTCGGCAGTCCGCATACAAATTTTTGCAGGCCAATGGTTGCCTTTGTTGACAATCATTGGCCTGCAAAAATTTGTATGATCTAAATGATATAATTTTCACTTAGAAACAGAAAAATACCACCAAGTATGCATCATCATCCCAAATATCTTTAATATAATGAATAGTTTTAAAAAATTTGAACCAAAAAAAAAATCTCACAAAACAGTCTGACCAATGCGTTTTGAAAAAAGATATATTCAACTTTATTCTACTACCAAAAAGGGTTTTTTTTTATCCAAATGAAAGAATTCATTATTTATACACATTATCGCAGCTATACATTCTACGAGGGCTGTTCAATAAGTAAAAAGACTAAAATTATATATATATAAAAAAACAGAATACCTTTAATTGTCATCATTTACATGGTTTTTTTCAAAATATCTTCCATGGTATGTAATGCATTTATCCCAAAGATCTGTCCACTTTTTAAAAACATGTAAAAGTCCGTTTTGTGAGAGCTGTTTTAAAACCGCCTACGCAGCCTTTACACATGCTTTGTTGTTTGCAAAACGTTTGCTTCGTAATGGTTTCTTAAGTTGAGGAAACAGCCAGAAATCACAGGAAGCAAGATCAGGACTGTATGGAGGGTGTGGTAAAATCTCTATGTTGTTCTGTTGCGAAACATACAGTACGCAACGAGCAATATGTGGTCGGGCATTGTCATGGTGAAATAGGAAGCCATTTCGAAGCAATGGACGTTTCCTTTAACGTGCTGTATCATTGTTCGCAGGACATTCGTGTAGTACAAGTCGTTTACGGTAGTATCGGGTTCGACAGCGTGTTGATACACAATTCCTTCATAATAATAAAAAAAAATATGGTCATAAATTTACCAGCTGATTTCACAGTTTTTGCTTTCTTGAGAGTAGGTGAAGATGGATGTTTCCATTCACTGCTTTGTTGTTTTATGGTTGGATCATAGTAATACAACCAAGCTTCGTCTATACTGTGACAAAGCGTTTTAAGATATTGTTGCCTTCTTGTTCCAGTCTTTAATCATATCATATCAAAGGTCTCCGATGCTGATTTTTGCTTCCATTTCGACAACTGGGCGCATCTCGTAGGCGCCCACAAACACGCTTCAGTTCGATCATGTGATACTCGAGAATACGAGTCTGTACACACCATCTATTGGTAGCTTTTGTTCATATAGACAAACTTTTCTTATGCCACAGAAATTAACATTCCGATGAGTGGTTTTGCAGCAGTAAAATTAGTCTTATTATTGTACAGCCTACGTGTATGCTAGATAGGTATTAATTTTCATAAAATCAGCAGAAATATGTAATTTAAGTACATGTATGAATTATGAATTTTTATATGATTATCTATAAAATACATTATAGTACAACTTAATGTAAAACAACCAATTATATTTACTATACAAGCACTGATAACCTAAATAGATGCACAAACTTATTAAAATAATTTTATTGACTAATATTTATATATTATCTAACATTCAAATAATTCTAAGAGATAAAAAATACAATTGCTTTCAAGCATAATTTAGAATTAGAAGACCAATTTTAACTTTAAATAAACTTTTATTTTTTTATTTCTTTACCCAAACATACCATTACATAAAATTTTAATTCCTAGATTGCAGTAATTAAAAAAATAAATGTTCATTTTTCAATTTCTTCAATTCAATGTCAAAAATCAATTTAAGAATTATATTTCTCAGGCTCTTTTAACCTAATAATGAATAGCAAAATCAAAACATAAGCACTTGTTCTGATAGAAAACTGCTCCAATATTAAAATGATATTCTGGCTCTAGTGCCAAATGGAAAGTAGCACAATTTAAAACAATTTCTCATTTCTGTTTAAATCAAACCTTTTCCCCCCATATTCCTTCTCCTGTACTTCAATATATAATGGATTTTTAGTTTTATATATTGAATATAAAAAGTAGACATTTATTGTTTATGAAATCTTTTTTATTTTTAAAGACACAAAATGAGAAATGAAAGTATATAACATACAATTAACTCAGTAAATGAAAACTTCAACACATGAAGTTTTCTTCCGCCTGAAGCAAATAAAGGAAAATAGCCCTCAACTATTGATATTGCATTCCCTTTCAGAAAATGAAGCTATCATTCCAGCTAAGCAAGAACATTATATTTAAAAACTTTTCCAAGTTTAGGTTACATTCTTTAACATTACATAGAAAAAAAGAAAAAGAGCCTTCAAAATATCATTTTCAACATTTATAATGACAAATCAGAAATTAATGTATTCATTATTTCAAATGTTCCACTGTACACAAAAAGTTGCGAATAGCAAAAATAATTACTGTATAATCCGGCATATAATGCACACTTTTAACACAAAAAATAAGATCGAAATTTACGGGTGCGTGGTTACACATCAGGTATAAAAACGAGAGCTTTAAAAATAAAAAAAAGATGAGCATAGAAAAAATTAGACTTCTACATGTATCAAAATACGGTTTATTTAAAAGAAATCCCATTTCTTATGAGTTTAAATGGTTGTAAATATAGAAGTATATGCAATTTTTTTTCTAAATTTTGGAATAATACCTCAAATAAATTACTTTAAAACTTAAGAGCATTGCCCACATACATTTTAGGCTTTTTCTTAAAAAAAAAGGGGGGGTGTTATATGGCGAATATACCTAAAAATTAAAAATAGCTACTTGAAAGTATAAGGATGCATTATGTGGTGGTGTGCGTTATATGCCGGATTTTACGATATTCAATTTGTGTGTCAATTATAAAGATTATACAATGAATGTCGATTCCAAGCCTTACCTAGGAAAAGTGGTGATTTTTTCACTCTTTTTTATATATATTTTTGTCATACATATTATAGATACAATGCATACAAACTATAAGATCAGAAAATTATAAATGCTTAGATTTGTAGAAATAACATAAATTAAATCTTCAAGATTTTTATTAAAAAATTTCAAATCCAAATTTGTTCAGAAAGAACATACTAATGATTGTTCAATGTTTTAAATACAAGCAGCTCCTGTGTTATAATACAAAGCATTTGCTTAAAATAATTTTAACATTGTTATATTAATACGCAATACTTTTGATCAATCATTTATGCAATAAATGTATTTCTCGCTTAATTGAATGGTAATAGCATATAACATTTGGAACCATAATCTCGTTTTTAATGTTAATTCCTTCTGTTCAGTAAAATAATTTTTTTGAAACCTAACTACCATATTGATGGAAGCAGAAATACATATTCATAAATTAAAATAGTACAACTTTTAAAAAAAAATATTTTTAATTAGTGCTGAATACAAAGAAATGTCAAAGTTGACCTGTTTAAATTGTGACCTTATTTTTATATATCACTCTATCACTTCTACTCATTGGAAGACAGCTCTACATTAACAATTCTGAGTAGAAAGTACAGACTTTGCTTTCTAACTCTATATTGTTTCATTTTTTTCATGGTAAGTTTTTAAAAATAAATTATTATTAACATATAAGATTAAATGTGTCTTAATTACACTAATCCAAGCTAAAAATTCAAATTGGATTGAAACAACACATCTAATAATACAATTAGTCATTTGCTATAAAAAAAATAACTAATTATACTGAAATTGTAATGGTAGAAAAAAAAGATTTTTTTTTCACTTATTGTTGCAATAAGAACAGATTTGGTTTTTACTCCTATCCCTTTCCCTTTGTAGAAGTTATCAAGCTAAGAAAAAAATGTATTGATTTTAAATAATGTTACAAGCATGGTTTAACTTTTTTTAATTGATGTGTATTTCATTAATTCTCTAAAGCTATACCAAGACTGTTCACATATGAATTAATACAGGCCTCATTTTACTCACTGAATACTTCTAAATCGTTTTTTCCAATAAAACAACAAAGGTTCTAATAAATGCATAGCTGTCATTCTCTAAAACTTCACAAGACAACCGACCTTAAGTTATTATTCTTTTAAAACATAAATTGTCACCTAAATTTATTGAAAGATATCTCTCTATATACAAAAAAGTTTTTCCTGATGCTGCAATAAATTTATTTATACATAAAGTATAGTTAATGAAAATGGGTCATAAAAGTTGAATTGAACTGAAGAGGAGCAACAAGAATTAATTTTGCAAAAAAAAGAACAAATGAAGAAAGTTTACGAAAGACATAATACAAGGGGACACAAAAAAACTAAACTTTTAAATGAAATTTATCATTTTTTTAAAAAATTACGTCCTTTAGATGCTGTCCTGCACAAAGGCATTCTTAAAATCTGCTGTTGAGATTCCTCATTGACCTCATTGAGATACTGTGAATTTTATCCTGAATTCTCTGTTTTAACTCCTCCAGAGTTCTTGTTCAAGTCATGTACATTTTACTCTTGAGACAGCCCTACAAGAAAAAAATCACAAACATGGCAAATCTGGCAATCTAGAAGGCTAGGGAATGTTACTGAATCTTGAGATCACAACTTTTGCTGAACAATTGTCACACAGCTTGCATTGATTGCAGTGCAGTGTGTGTGTGTGAGGTTACCGCATCCTGTTGAAACCAGGTTTCTTGAAGGTGTGGAAATTTTTTTAATTCAGGCATAATGAAAGATTGTAACATCTCTACGTAATGATACGCATTAATAGTTACTGTGATCCCTTGTCCATTTTTGAAGTGGGATCTGTAAGACAAACTAGCATACAACATCAATATTTTGAGGAGTACAAGCACTTCTTGATTGTCCTATTGTTTTCTTCCTTAGGGCAGATCCAGTCTCTTCAGAGTTATTCATCCAACTTTTTATTGCATGTTTTGATGGGATGGCATAAAAAAAAAGCGTCAAAACTCCCTTTGCGCAGCTTCCAAACTATCACTGTTTGTATAGAGCATTTTTTTTAAAGTGATGGAACGCATTATACATACTCGAATTATGAAATCCCTAATGAAAAAAAAGGTGATAAACTTTTATCAGACAGCTTACAGAAAACAACACTCTACAGAGGATCAGTTATTTTTATTTTTGTCAATCAATCATAGATGGTTTTAAAAAACGACTGCCAGAGAAAACTACTGCTGTCTTCCTTGAAATGTCCTCTGCCTTTGATAGAGTGTGGAGACAGAAACTCATAACATTAGTACATCAACATGAAATTAGAGGAAATGCTCATATTTGGATAAATGACTTCCTAAGGAACAGGAAAGTCAGGGTGTGATATAAGAGATGTTTATCTAAGAGCAGAAAAATCCTTACAAGTCACTGGCATAGCTAGTTCTGAGTGGGCTCTGTATCAAAATTCCTTTGGGCCCTTTTTTGGATAAGAGAGCTCTGTTAATGGGACTATAGTTACACATGTTGGGGGCCCATCATTGATACAGCAGTAGCTACACCCCTGTTACAGGTGTTCCTCAGGGATCAGTACTAAGCACACTCCTTTTTTTGCTCTATGTAAATGATATCCATCCCAACATCAATAATGACACTAAGGTTGCCTGCTATGTAGACGATACAGCGATTTGGCACTCTGTCAGGGAAAAAGATATCTCGGAGAAAAAAGCTACAACACTCCTTAAATGGAATTCTAAAGTGGACACAGAGTTTAATATTAAAGATTAATGTCGAAAAGACAACTGTCTGTGTCTTTACAACAGATAGAAAACACAGGTCCCAGATGGATCCACAGTTATATATTGAGGGTAAACTTATAGAGAGGACAACATACCCGAAATATTTAGGAATCATCCTAGATGCTGAAGTAAGATTTACCGAGCACATTAAGACCTGTGCAGGCAGGGCTTTGAAAAAAAATTAAAGATCATTAAAGGCCTTTGTAGTACAGACTGGGGAGCCAGTCCCAAGACCTTAAATACAACGTATACTTCATTTATAAGATTGGCTATGGAATATGCCTTTTCCATCTGGGTGCATGCATCTAAGGCCAAAATAGAGAAATTAGGCAGTGTTCAGGCAAGAGCTGCAAAAGTCATTGTTGGGGCAGTGTCCTCTGCTCACAACTTAAAGGTCGTAAAAGAGTGTGGCCTTGATAGCCTTGAGAAGAGAAGATATAACTTGATCAAATTCACAAACAAGGGTAGAAGTCATGTACCAACACATATTGCTAGGAGAACCTTTGAAAATTATAATAGTAAAACAAGATTTTAAAGATCTTCTTGAGTGCAATTTGATAGTGAAATCAGAATACCCCTTGGTCTAGAACACAACAAATTTTCTATTTATCAGGAACCTCTTTTCTCTGCTGAGTTTCCTAAGAACACTACAATTGTAACAAGTCAATTAGAGCCATGTACTAAGAGTGAGCTTATTAGTATCAGCAAGGCAAAAAGGTCTCAAGACTATTGATAAATATCCAAAAGATGATTTTGTGTTTGCCTATACAGACAGTTCTTTCGATGAAACATTCTTGAATGGAGGGGGGTTTGGGAGAATTTATGACCTCTCCAAGTGATGTCAACTACCAATGAGTAATTGGTACTGGTGCCATTGCCTCTTGCTTCACTTGTGAACTTCGGGCAATAATTGTGAGGCTATTGATCTATATAAAACTCTCCCTATTCTAGAACAGGCTAAAGGTCTCATCATTTTCTGTGACTCAAAAGCAGTCCTCCAGGCAATTCTAAATAGAGATTCATGGATTACTGAACAAATTTGCTCTCACCTGTTTAGATTATAGGAGCTAGATAAAGTCTGCTTCCTCCAATGGTTACCTGCATATGTTGACATTACAGGCAATGAAAATGCAGATAAACTAGCGAAAGAAGCCAGAAATCTTAATAATAATAATTCGTCAACGTTACTTTATTAGACGTAAATGCAGTCACAAATTTCAAATTAAGAGAGAAGTCAAGTCCTGTAAAGCATCA
Organism: Trichonephila inaurata madagascariensis; assembly: GCA_019973955.1. NCBI lineage: Eukaryota > Metazoa > Arthropoda > Arachnida > Araneae > Nephilidae > Trichonephila > Trichonephila inaurata. The sequence continues at coordinate 222,841 of BMAV01005638.1, read as the reverse complement.
ACTCTGTAATATAAGTGAAGACCACCTTATAACAAAAACTACTGCTAGGCTAAGAATAGGTCATTACAGAGGAATGAAGTTTGATAGGAATGGTAGAAGTTCTTATAGGAATTGTGATAACAGTTTAGATATAGAGCTAACACCTGCTCATATTTTTGACTGTCCAGCTATTCTTGCTGCTCTACAAGAAATAGGGGTCCTCTTTTCGTCAACAAATCTCTATGAGGACAATACTGAACAGATTGCCAGAGCAGTCATCTGGGCCCCTTATATTACCTGATTTGATCCCGTCATGGATAGGACATCATTATCATGAAAGATTTTTATGGCTTACACATGCTGTTACCCATTCCACAGATCCATGGTTACTAAAATGGCAAAAGTGTTTTCTTGTTCAAAGTCACTGTCCCACAGTGCTGCCCCCAGTTCAAGGCTGGCACTACACATTTTGAAAATTCCTGTTATTCTGTGTCCCCCTGTACATGTAAATTACAATTTTACAATTTGAGCAATGAGTATGAACAGCTGTATAATTTGTACAATAAGGGTTGGTATGCTGTTAGGCAGACGGGGGGTACCTCCCTAGTTTTTTTTAATAATTTATGGAATATGACCTAAGATCAGTACATTATATTGGATTACAAAAAATTTACTGTATTAATTTTAAACTATCAGATTTGCTCATCCTTCATACACAGAAGCAAAAAAAAAAAAATTTTATACTACTACTACTCATTTCTGTTCAATTACTCCATTGTTTCCTGGTATAAAGTATGTTCTTCACTTTGCCTCCTACATATTGTATTGCTAAATATACTTATTACTTCATCTGTAAAAGAGGGATGATATATCGGGTTGGAGGGAAAGTTCTGTTGTATTTTACAGAGAAAACATTTGAATGCATTTATAAAAATATGTGTTTAATATTAATCAATTATATATGCTCCATTATTTGTTACAACTTGTTGCCATCTTTCAGGTAACATAAATTCCTATTTTATAGAAGTTCTCGTCCTTGGAGTTAAAATAGTCAGCAACTGCCTTAGAAACACTTTCAAAAGACTTGAGAATTTTTTTCCGTTAGATAATTTTGCAGAGATCTGAACAGTTAATAATCAGATGGTGCAATGTCAGGTGAATACGGTGGATGACCAAGGACTTCCCATCCTAACGTATTCAGTTTTTGTAGTGTCACCATTGCAGTATGTGGTCGAGCGTTACCGTGGTGGAACACTATTCCTTTTCTGGACACTAATGCTGGCCTTTTTTCTTTGATAGCTGCATTCATTTTATCCAGTTGATTGCAGTAGAGATCCGCCTTGATGGTTTTTCCCTGTTTCAGCAACTCATAGTACATTGGACCTTTCCTGTCCCACCACAAACAAAGCAGTACTTTTCGTTGATGGATACTTGGTTTTGCAACTGTTGCTGATGATGTTCCTGGTTTGCAGTAAGATTTTTTTTCTCTTAATATTCTCGTAAAGAATCCACTTTTCATCTCCAGTAATCAGCTTGTCCAAAAACGGCTCCACATTGTGTCTAATCAGATGTGATGAACACATTCTTACATGATCAAATTCTTTTCTGTTAATTCATGTGGAACCCAAACACTTCACTTTAACACAAACCCAAGAGATTTAATGTGATCTCCAACAGTTGTATGATGAATGCCAAACTCTTCTGCAATTTCTTGACTTGTTAAATGTGGATTATTTTCCAACATGGATCGCAAAACATCATTATCGATCTTGGACAGTCATCCAGATCGATTACTTTCTTGGAGGCTCAGTTCCCCGGAACGAAATTTGCTAAACCATCTTTAACAAGTACGAACATTTACAATATCTTTTCCAAATACCGCACATAAATTTTTACATGCAACTGATGCATTGCTTCCTTTTTGGAATTCATACAAAAAAAAAAAATGCAGTGTTGTAAATGCACTTTACCTACTGACACACTTTTCACTTTAAATATTACAAGTAAATGATGAACGGTAAAAAAGGACTCTTTTTATATTATACAGCATCTAAAAGAACAAAAAAAATCCGAATGACTCACTAGCCAGATGTTGTTTTTTTTTATTTACAATAAAAATCACCTGCCTATTTAAAATATGACTGAACTTTCCCTCCAATCCAATATTAATAAAATATTTCTAAATTTTAATGATGCCGTGTGACAAATATATTAAAATAGTTTTAAAAAAATTCACTTATTACTGCAATAAGAACAGATCTGTATAGATTTGGTTTTCACCCCTGCTCCTTCCCCTTTGTAAAAGTTATCAGGCCATTAAATAAAAATGTATCAATTTTGAATGATGTTACAAGCATAATTTTTCTTTTTTCAATTGATATGCTTCTCATTAATTCTCTAAAGCTTTACAAAAACTGTGTTCACATATAAATAAAATGAACTTATGTTAATACTGAGACATCTTTCCTTTATAAAAATATGTTCCAAGTTTAGGAACTGTCCAATGATTTTACACAATATATATATATTAATGAGGTTCAAAGAAAAAAATTTTTAGCTAGAGCTCAGGCCACTTCCCCTCCCCCTTATTTTTTAGACTTGTCAATACCTGTGAAAGCTTTAGCTTCTTAGTTAAATTCTAAGAGACCCACACAATTTAACAGAAGCCAGAAGTACAGGAAATACCAATAATTTACAGTTCAGAAATATTTTTAATTTTTCCAAGCTTTTTATTGAAATCTAATTTGTTGTATTATATATGTATATTATTTTTATTTCTAAAATAATTTTTATATGAAGCATTATTTATGATAGTTAACATAATGAATGGCAATATCAACCCTAAACCAAGACAAAAATTCTAACTCACCTATCATCTTACTACAAACTGAAAATAATATTGTAAAGTGAAATATTTAATTATACTTGATAACATACATGTATGGATGCAGAATCTGTAAAAGGTGAATGTAAACCAAATGTTCCTCTGGTGGCTCTTAGGATATTAAACTTCTCCCTGAAATTTTTGGAAATGGAAAAATTGATTATCTGTATTTGTAATTTGATAAATAATAGATGGCATTAATAAGCTCCTTAGAGTACCAAAACTCACTGCTGGAACTGTGGAGAATGCAACTAATGCAATACATATTTTACTGGAAAAATGGAATATCACAGAATTGATTTAAACAATATGCTTTGATACAACAAGCATGAACACTGGTTTAAATGGAGATTGTGCTTTACTAGCAAGAAAACTTGAATGTAACCTTCTCTGGTTAGCTTGCTTGCACCACATAATGAAATCAGTCTTGGCAAAAACATTTACTTAAATCTTTAAGCCTTTCTTCTGACAAATGGAGAGAATGACAATGATGACTATTATAAAAGAGATGAATGACTTCAAAATTCACAAGCTGTGAAAGACAGTGCACACACAGAATGAGGCCTTAAGCTTATTGAAGAGTTCAATAAAATCATACCAAATGATGAAAATGAAAAGCAATATGTGCTGGAGGAGGTAGAAACTAACAGAAAATGTATTCCATCAGAAACTACACAAAAATTAATCTTAGACATTTTGTAATATTAAAGAGTAAAATATACTAACATTTCACATTTTTTTAACTTCTCCTATTGATTTTTTTTGTATGAGATAGTAAAATAAATAAATATATATATATATATATATATACATTACACAAGCTTTTACTTTTTAAAACAATAAAAATATTAAAATTACAATGGAATAAATTAACTTATAAAATATGTAAAGGTTGAGTTTCTTCTTGCAGTTGACATATGAAATTCAAATTCTCCCACAGTATTACTGTCTACAAGTCTAAAAAATCTGAGGGGTAGCTTGATAATGCAGGTGAAACTTTTTTTATATATATATATACATGTGTTGTTGAACCACTCTAATGTGAGTGTGTGTCATACTGATAAATTCTTTATATAAAATGTAAAAAAATATATTAATATATATTTATCATGGTAAGAATGCAACAAAGTTTCATTCATAATACCATACTCAACACAGTTTTAAATGAATTTTTATTAAAAAGGAATAATTTCCTTTCAAAATTCAAAGTTATTTCAACTCTTTATCTACCAACGGTACTTATAAGTACCACTCACTTTAAAGTTACATAGAATAGGGGGGGGGAGGGGGGGGGGGGAGAGGGGGATGATGGGGGGGGGGGATATTCTTTGAAATCCACTCTTCCAAGATATATCCCAGCACAGGTTCTATGATGAGTATTTTAGTGGGGAAGGCAAATAGTTTTATAGCAGAAAGTGTGTTTTCAGCTGACGACGTTTTCAGCGGATTGCGAAGATTGCCATTGTTGTTCCAAAAAAATAGTTAATGTCAAAAGATAAGTATCTTACTTTTTCTGTATATTAATGAAGACCTTAGAAAACAATTTGACTATTTATTTTAAGTGAACAGTGTGTATAATTAATTTTACAGTTACAGAATGCTGCTTCTGTAAGTACTTTTGTTGTCTCTTGGAAAGAGGCAGCAGAAATAAAGGAGCTAGTTTCAAGACTTGCCCTAGTAATCCCCTACAGAATAGGGAGATAATGAGCAGGCCGTTTGCCAGAGTTACTCATAGCATCATTTTCCCTATCTTTAATTAATTAATTAGCTCTAACTAATTAAATTTCCCAAAGTTGAGTATTTTATTTATGTATATCCCTTAATTTTCATTGTAGTGATTCAAAAAAAAATATTGCATGAAAAAAACTGCAGTAAATCATAATGCGGTAGATAAAGGGTTAAAGAAAAAAAATTACAGAAAAATTTTTTACAACCTGCATAGTGATGAAAAACCTTGAAATAGTTACATATACAAAATCAGGGAAGAAATGCACAGAAATATTTATTTAATTTCTAGTTATTTCAAAAGAATAAGAAAAAAAATACTCATTTCATGTTATCATACATAAAAACCATGCAGTATTATACAGTAGACATGATTTTTTTATACATCTTGAATGAACCTATCTAAGACATTACAATTTTAAACTAGGCTGTATAAAGATAAAAACATTTTATGTTGGGAAAAAATAAATAACAATTTAGTTTTCTATTACAGTTAAATATATCATCAATAAATATTTCATGAATGATAAAGATATACTTTAAGAATGCAATATATATAATCACACAGCAGTATAAATAAATAGTAACTTACCCATTCATGTACAGAATTCCTTTTACTAGAGCGAGGAATTTTTTCACCAAAGCGAGACTGAACTATCACTTGAGACATTTTATAGACAAGAAACTTTATATATTTTTCTAATTCAATCCTTTCCTTCATTGATAACTTGCTTCCAAATGTAGAATTCATTTTAAAGAAATTGCACTTATATTTATAAGATAATTTACCCTAATATAACTTTTGAAATCTTTTACAAGACTAGATCAAATAACTTTGGCACCAAACTCTGAAAATCTGAAAAAGATAAAGATTAATGAAATATATTAAATTGTAAAATATTTCAAAGAAGGATCAATAATCAAAACAATAGATCGTTAAATATGAATAATCAAATCCGATATGCAAATAAGAGTTTTATAAAATTACTTCCATTAAAATGAATAAGTTGGAAGAGCGACTACATTTAAAAACACAATGAAAATTAAATCAACTTATACATAGGAGATTCCTTAAAAACTCGCAACTTGTTAACAAAATCAATACATATTCAATTAATCAAAAATATTTTAGAATTTTTTTATTCCCAATTTATTATACAGAAAAAAAAAAATTTTCTTTCAGAAATACAGAATTAAATCATGTATTTTAATTTTCATATCCAATAACAAGATATAAGCTGTTATATGTATTTTATGAAATCCAGTGGCCAAGTGGTTAGAGCATCGCACTTCCACACCACAGGTCCGAGGTTCAAACCCAGGGCAGGGCAAGGTTGACTCAGCCTATCATCCCATCAGTTGGATCGATAAATGAGAACCAAACTTGCTTGGGAATTTAACACTGGAGGTTTTCACGTCAGACTGATCACCTGATTGCAATATCTGCTCGTGTACCTCAGGGCCCAAGGACGCATATACTGAGTTGGACACAGTAGGCCTTGGCCCTCATGGGCTGTTTCACCCCACTAAGTTTATGTATTTTATTTATATAAATTTTCTACTACACATTATTTTGTAATTTCATCACTTAAAATACACATACCTGATCATATATATAAATATATACCCACAGGTTTTGCAAATATGAAGCATGAAATAAATTATATTTAAAATAATGCACTTACTACACGTGTTTATACATATTCATAGAAACATAAAATATTACAATTCAGGTAATGAGACCTAACAGTCAATAAACATACTTCAGTTTATCAACTATTTTTGAAAAAACTACATATTATTGGTCTTTTTAAAAAAAAAATAGTTTAGGGAAGCATAGAACATTTTTTCATTTCATTAAAATGTGGCGAAATTTTACACAAATATCTGATTGTACTGATGAATACTTACTGTGACATTTTCCATTCCACTGCATTGGAAAAAAAATAAGCAGTCCAATTCTTAAACTGTATGTTTTATTTTTCTAATTTTTTAGGCACGAACAATTCCTAAGAGTTAAGCTGTCAATTTTTTTCAATTTTCCAGAAAAAATTAGAAAATTGTAGGGGAACAACCATTGATCGGCCCCAAGTAAATGCAAAAATGGCATTCATTATTACTCATTCGACTAACAGTTCCTTATCATAGTGAAATCACAGGGAAAAATTTTTTTATTTATTTTCAAAAATCTCATAAAAAACGAACTCGGACAGGTAACCATTCTAAATCATGTTACCCCTGAACAGACCTAAAATAGCATGACGTTAAATAAAGAGCACTTTTTGAGTTCCTCACACCTCGGGCATTCCTCTTCGGCATGGTCAAAGGAAAAGAGGTTGCTTGTCATTGGTAGATGTGCAATGACGTCATTATTCTGGGTTGCCTGGTTTGGCGTTATAGCATTTTTCTATGCCCTAGTGATTCATTGAAACATAAAAGTTTTGTCCCCATTTGGGAAATTGTTTTTCTCAGGCAGTCTTTTCTTCTGTGTCTTGAGTATAATAGTTAAATTCCCTTGAGTATGAAATTTTCACTGTAAAAATAACAATTTGTTCTTTTTTTTTCATTCACGTAAATCAAAATATTTTTGATGGATTTAATTTTGTAGAAGAAATATAAATTTGAGCTTAGTAAATGAGGAACTTAATTGCAAATAAAAAAAATTGTTATATAAGCTTTTAATAATCCATTTACTGTGATTAATAATACTTTGAAAATGAATTACATGTTTCGAGTTTTATCCTTATGTAAGAAAAAAGAAGTCAATAATAAATAAAGAAAATTTATGTTTTTTTTATAATAGTATATATTTATTGGTAATATTAATGTACATTTTAAAGGTAAATGAATTCGTTCTTATATCAGATTGAATTTGTACAGGCAAGTGATATTTTAAATTATTAGCTTAATTTCATTTTTGTAATTAGTGATTTGTTTTTTTATGTATGTGTGAAAGACACATTTATTCACATTTTTAAAATAATTCGTCTAATACTCTATTTCCTTTTAAATTTTAGAATTAAATTTACTGCAAAAGTTTAGCTATTATAAACTAAACTATATAAATAAACTCATGCTTAAATTTTTATTTTCTATCTTTAGTAAAATACTATAAATAGATTCGTGGCTATTGTATTAGAAACACCTCACTGTTCTAACTTCCACATCACATCCATATTATTCGTTCAAGTTTTCATCGACACATTTATTCACATAATTCACAATGTTTACAATTATTTTAGAGGTTTTCTCTTCTAACATGCTCACACATATAAATCTTCATTCAGGGTTTAAATCAAAAGTCCTGAAATAGAGTACCACTTGAATCCCTTCATCAGTGGTTTGTTATAGAGAATAGTTTGTTTTTATAACAGGCAAGTTTGATGAAGATAGAGTCATTAAAATGGAATTCGGATTCATCTTAAGAAATATTTACTGATCGGTGTTGTGTCACTCGAAGCACATAAATTTTCTCCTTTCCTAAAGTATGTTTCCTCCTGTAAAGCTACTGTTCGAAAATTAATACGAAAATATGACATAAAATTATACGTTTTCGAGCAAAAATAAAAATTAGCCATTGAATTATAATTTCCAAAAACTTATTTAGATTTTGCATACTATCTTACAAGAATTTTCACACACTAATTATTCACTTTATTGCAGCGACAATTAGAGATAATCATGAAAACATAATACGTAGTAGAAAACATTTAACAGAATCATTTAGAAAAATTTCTTTTTCCAACATTTCCATTCATAAAATATATATATATAGTAGTCCCAAATTTATTTTAAAATATCCTGAAGGGGGCTTAATTTTTAAGAAATATATATCTTTATATTCACGTGT
>BMAV01005638.1:160402-201009 GCA_019973955.1 Trichonephila inaurata madagascariensis | reverse complement strand
TGTATTTTTTCTTTCTTAACTAAATTATCACAAAAATAAATCTCAGCCAATAATACAGCTGCTTGCAGATATGATCCAACATTAAAATACAGAGAATAGAATAATATGAAAGTTGAAATAAAAGCAAAATAAACTATGATTTTATCGGTCAAATTATTGAAAATGGTGCTTTACCAAATTTAATGTAGTCGCATACTATTGAAATTAGGCACCACAAATCTTATGTTTCCGTGTTATTTAGCAATCAATATCACAATTAGTCAACAATGTATTATATTCTAATTTTAAACTACGTTTTAGATTGTCTCATTTCAAAACTATTTATCAAAATAACAAATGTACTCGTGTATGTGATCAGTTTATTAAATGTGTTTTAAAAAAAATGTGTAGTTTTTGCATTGAATTTACCAAATTTGTTAAAAGTCATGTGTTTTTTACAAGTCCCAATTTCATGAAGGTTATCCTCTTTTAGTATGATATCTGCACGCTTCTTTAAAAAGTTTATATATATATATATATATAATGCAATTATTTATGAAATCAAATGGCCTTTTATTTCAGCAAAAAATGCTACAATTGCAATTTGATAAAAAATTATCTGTGTCATCACCCATTTTGCGATATTCAATGCTTCACCATATTCTCACTCACTTTGCGTGAATAAATTTTTATACGTCATAATGAACTAGGATTGGAACAATTTACTGTATTTAACATTAAATGAAAAGTAATTGATTTACACTAGAGGACTGTGAATATTATCTTTGACTCAAAAGTAATTTTTTTCCGACTTCAGAATTTATTAAAAAGAACACGGAAGGATAACAATTAGAAGTAATACTATTATATGGTTGAATAAATAAACTATTTTCAGAGTATATGCATGTTTTGAAGATTTAAGAAGCAGAAAAAATAAGATTATCAGCCTTATCCCCCCACACATTGATCAGTAAGAATCACGCTTTTATGACTTTCTAAAAAGTTTGGGAGGAGGAGGGTTGGAACTTAAATTAAACAGGAATTTTAGTATGATGTCCATTATATAGGTAAACGTGTCTTAAAATTTTAGGGACATTCTTAGAAATAAAATTTTAGTTTTATAATTAGATACATTTCTATGGATAAACTCCATTTAAATTATTTAAAATTAGCAAGAATAAAAAATTACGGCCAGAAAATTTTATAAAAAATTCTGATCACTTTTTCTTAAAAAAAAATTAAAACATGCTTTGTATACTGAAATTAATATAAATTTAGAAGTGCTCTTAGTAATTTGTAAATAATTGGCCGTATGATTTTTAACATAGTAGAGAAATGCATCCCTTTTATTTAAAATAATGTACTGTAAAGAAACAATTGTGTGAAATTGTAGTTTCTATTGTTGCTAAAGTAAAAAATATTTCAATAAACCTTTTCGTTCATTTTATAGGCATATAAATAAGGGAATTTATTTTTAATTCGGCGTTTAATATAGTTACTTTAGAAGAGGAAACCATAAGAGAGTATCCTATGGTTTCTTATGGAACGAGAATTCTTGCATTTTAAACTTGTGAATTTTTAGCTTTCTCTTTATAAGAAAACTTATTGTGTGTAAATTAGGCATAGCGTGTAGAATTTAGGCTTTTCATTCCATTTAATTAAAAACTATAACACAGGCAGTATGTAATTCAATTTTTGTCTTGTTCTAACTCGAATTTCATTAGGTACAAAAACAAAAAAAAAGAATCGCTTCCACAAAAATGTATTTATATATGAATAATTACATTTAGCAGTAACATGTAATTGAAATCCACTTTTTCATTATTTTATCAGGCATAAATTTAGTAACAAATTGAGTCGAGTTTATACATTATATGTGTAGGTATAGGATTATACTATGGGAGATATATACTAATTTCCATTTGTGTGAAAATGAGTTTAATTTATAATCTGATCTAGCTTTCAAGTAAAAGAAAAAAATTGTTTCTATATAGTTAATTTTGGAAGTCTGTTCTTTTATTTTTACAGAGAGAGAAATTGATATAAAGTGATAAAATATTAAGCTTTTAAAAATTTTCCGTTTATATTAAACAAAAATATCAGAGAAACTCGATTCATTGTCAGAGTGAAAACCATAGCTTACGGTCAATCCATCATTCGACTTGTATCATTATGAATATATATACATATTGCATTGTTATTAATAAAACAAGTATTTATGATTACGTAACGATTAAAATGTAATTTGATGATCCACAGAATGAGCGAAACAAATAACCGATTTAATAAAATCTATCAATGATTATTCAGTGCACAAGATATCTAAAATAATAAATAAACATTGTATTTTGTAGAATAGAAAACTAAATACGAAAATAATCATTTCAAATCACTTTTTATTCTGTATCAAAAAACTTACCCTTTCGATTTATAGTAATAACATTTTTGAAAGATCCGACTAAATATCACTTATTGGTTATATTTTAAATACTTATTCTCGTAACATCTATAAAATGTACAATAGAGGAGCTGCTTCTTTTTTGAATTTCCGAGTCCTGAGTAATCGTTTTGATTAAATTAATCCAGTATCATTTAGTTAAAATAAAAACCCGGAACTTCAAAAAACAATAATGTAAGCGCTTTCTTCTGGCAATCGTATTACTTACCACTGCAATTAAATATTTCAACTTTTTATTCAAAAAAGAATGGACAAATAAATTTGTTCCATGTATTTAAACATGCTATTTCGAAAAAGAAGGTTATATATTTTTTTTATGCTTTCGCGATAAGAATCCAGCTTTAACCGTACGAACAGTTACACGTCTACGGCGAAAATGAATGATTGGCATCGTATTCAAAGCAAGCGCCGATATTGGCGAGAAATTTGCTAAGCTCTGTAACCCTGCAGAATGTCTCATCCCCCTGTTTCCTTCCCCTCTCCTCATCTGAAAAAAGTGTTCTTTATTTAACGACTTCCATTTCAGTAATACATGCATTAATTTGACAACAAACGGTATTAGCATTAATTAAAATGGCACTCAGCGTAAAGGAATTGACATCCCTCACAGGGTAAATATTGTTATATTATTATTGAATGGTTTTTTATTGAATTTCAGAAAATTTGTAATTTAATTTTTGTTTAATGTATATTTACAATTAATTCCTTTGAAAGTCTGAAACATAGTCTTAACTAAGATAATCAATATAGAGTCTATAATGGGCATAAAGTCAAATTAAAAATACTTGATGACAATATTGAACAAGGAATTGAATATTACGAAACCAAATAATGTTAATTTCATTTCATTTTTTTTTATGATTAGCAAAAATGAACCATTTACATCATCAGAAGTCTTAAATTTCTCTTATCTTTCTGAACATACAGTGGGCCACAAAAGTGTTCATACACTTGCATTTTCTTATAAAATTTATTGTTTTCGACTAATAAAAATTAATATATTGTAATTGTAATTTTTTTTATGATATCTGCAACTTATTTTTAATGGAATAACCTAATTATTTTTTAAAAAATAGTATAACTATTTTTTTAAAAAAATTAATTATCAAAAAGCGACTAAAAAATTATGCCACAAAAGTCTTCGTACACTTAACAAAAATCGCAACTTAGCCTTAAATATTGTATTTCTTTCTTAATTTAGTACCTAGTAGTATATCTTTTAGTGTCCACAACAACTTTTAAGCGTCTTCGTATATATTTAATCAGTTTTTTGTAATTTCTGCATCGATTTTCCGCAATTCTTCTGTGATTATTGTTTTTACTAAAAATTTTGTGTTTATTTGTCACGTTTTCATTTTTTTTACATCAGAATTTCACCAAATATGTTCTACTGGGCTAAATAAAGTTATTGAGGGGGTGTTTTCATAATTTGGGGACAGTTAGAGACACCAGTGGGGTACAATGAGAGCAGTGCACTCGGCTTCATTACCCTGTTAAAAAATTAAGTAGTCTCCAATATCCAAATTTTGGACAGATAATTTAAAATTTCTCTTTAAAATAATTAAATAGAGCTCATAATTCATAATACCATGAAAAAATACCAAATTACCTAATTCTGAGGCCAATTTACACTCCCACGCCAGAATACCAGCATGGAAGTGAAGGAGTTCTTGTTCCACATAAATTCATGGGATTAAACTCCTTATTTTTTTATTTGCAAGCTATTATAGACCCATCTGAACCAAAAATGTTGAATTGTCTGCCATCCTAATCAATTTGCTGTCAATTTTGAGTTTTCTGAAATTTAATTCTAAGAATCTAGTTGGATCACTAAAACATGGAGGTAGAAGTGTTCTTGTGTGGAGGTGTAAAACGGCCACAGAATTAGGTAATTTGGTATTTTTTGTTGATATTGTGAATCATGAGTTCTATTTAAATATTTTAAAGAGAAATTTTAAATTATCCACCCAAAATTTGGATATTGAAAACGACTTCATTTTTTAACAGGATAATGACGCCAAGCGCACTGCTCTCAATGTACGCCTCTGGTGTCTCTATAACTGTCCTCAAATTGTGAAAACACCTCCTCAATCACTTTATTTAGCCCAGTAGAGCATATTTGATGTAAAAAAAAAAAGAAAACACGACATATAAAAGCATAATGTGAAGTAACAATAATCACAGAAGAATGGTGAAAAATCGATGCAGAATTTACAAAAAACTGATTAAATCTATACCAAGATGCTTAATAGCTGCTGTGGACACTAAAAGATATCCTACTAAGTACTAAATTAAGAAAGAAATACAATATTTAAAGCTGAGATTTTTGTTAAGTGTACAAAGACTTTTGTGGCGTAATTTTTTAGTAGCTTTTTGATAATTAATTTTTAAAAAAACAGTTATACTATTTTTAAAAAATTAATTATATCATTCCATTAAGAACAAGTTGCAGATATGAGAAAAAAATTTCGATTACAATATATTAATTTTTATTAGTTGAAAACATTAGATTTTATATGAAATTGCAAGTATACGAACACTTTTGTGGCCCACTGTATATCTTGTTTCTTAGAAAGTTGTATATTTACTAAGAGAAATTTTATGACCAAATGTGTAGATTTCTTTGGTAGTAAAAAATACTGCCTGACTTTTAGTAAGTTGTAAGAAGTAGTAGGTATTTGGTAGTAAGTACTTAGGTATTATCGCAACGTATTGGTGACATTATATGAAACGAGGCACATGGTTGCCTATTCAGCACGTACAACACATAGAAAATCGTGGTTCATAACTTGCCAAGTTATTGATAGAGTTGGCGATTGTTGCGATAATTAGTAAGTACCGAATTTTCTTTTTCTAATGGTGAAGCTGTTACTCAATTTTTATGCTTTGGAATATTTTTCAAGAAATCTATTTTATAGAACTTTTCTTTCAAAGAAAGTGTTACTTGATCAGATGATAATAAACCACTTCCTAGTACATATTTTTTATTAATTCTTATATTTCTGAGCAAATTTTTCATTATTAGATAAATTCTTAGTTTAGTTCACATTTTTGGTAATTGGAGAATCAATACCTAATTGCTCAGTTTTATGTATTGATTATTATTCGAAATTCCATAACAATAATGAATAGAGATTATTCTTCTATTCTTTATTGTTATTAAATTATTTTCTTGTTAATTTATGCATCTTATTTACATAATCTTTGCATTTTCTAATCTATTCATGTACATCAATAAGTTTATCTAAATAGTACATAATAAAACTTAAACACAAGCAAGAAGCATAACATATGTTTTTATCTGTGAAATAATTCTAAAAAGTGATTATAATTGAAAAAAAAAGTTCTTTAGTGTTAGTTTAGTACTTTTTTACTACATCTTTACACCACTAACAGAATAAGTTAATAGAATTATCAAAAATCACAAACAAACTTCCAAATGTAACTTTTTTAAAATGTGTTTATAAATTATATAAAATAATAGTGCAATTTAAAACACTTGTTTTGTCTCCACATTTTATTTATGAAAATTTACCATCAACAAGCTGATATTAAAAGCCTGCTATATAATAAAATTAAAGTTCAATACTTCCTCAATTTCATATCTATAAAATGCTGCAACTGTAAATGTTACATGTGAAGATCGCTTTTCACTACAACAGTAATATATCAATTGTTTGCAAGAGTGGTCATAGGTTTTGGGCAATTGTTTGCCTGACTTGGAATTTTGTTAGCATACTAGATAAAATGATGAATGCCAAAGAAAAGATCAACATCTGTAATTTATTGTCTTGCTTCAAAATGTCCCATAGAATGCTAGTCCTCGCTATCTGCCATTCATCTTCTGGAAGCTGATTGTGCGAAAGTTGAACGCTTACATGCATTAGCATTTACATGCAAATCCTCTCTAATTCTCCATAAAGCTGTCTTCTTATATGACTACCTTTTTTTCATATTTCTTGATACAAAACCATGTTGGTTGTTGCATGATATATTCACATGCTTCTATTATACCTCTGCAGCAAATTGTAGTCTCTTAAATTCGAATTCTGCATCCAGAAATTAACATTTTCTAGGGAGTGTTGAATAGGAAGAAGAGCCTTATTTAATATAACTAGATTTTAAATATGCTATTTAAACATTGTTAAATTACTTTAAATGAATATTTACTGTTGAAAAATAATTTATTTAAATGGATGAATTTCATTAATCTTTGTATGGTAAATAGTTAATGAATTCTCCAGATTTACTGAATGTTTTATTATTGAATTTTATTTAAAGAAAAAATTATTGTAGAATATGTAATAATTTATATACTATTGAGACTATTTATATTATGGTTATTTTATTTCTTGAAGTATATTGGAAGATAGTGAATTAGGCCAACGTTCCTTTGAAAATGTAGCAGCAAGTTTTCATCACTGTTTTAATAAGCAAGATCATTTTCGTGTTGGTTCTGCATTAGTAAGTTTAATTTATTATTCTTTTTTTATTTTATAGATGTATTCTTTCTATCTACGTTAATGATAAACATACATTTAAAATTCATTTTCTTAATTGTTGTAGAATCGTATTCGTAAAATATGTTTGGAAAGTTTTAAACTGTCATCTTAAATTTTTAAAAAACTTCAATTAATACAGAATATGAGACTAAAAATTTTACGCTACATTATGCCAGCACTTTTTATTTGTGTCTTAGAATAAAAAGAAAAATTTGTGTTAATGTATTTAATACATATAAATTCAACATCTGTAATTACTGGTACATTTTTAAGATCTATAAAATATACCTGGATTCAGTTATGAATGACTGTCATAATGTCTTGATTATCCATTGGAGAACACGTCCAGAAATAATTTTCAGTGGCTTACCCCTGGAAATTGTTCCTTATCTTTTGCCTATAGCATAAACATATAGAAAGAGTGTAACATATACATTTCTCTTTCCATATTAATAACCTTTGTGTAAAATTTAAGTATGAAAAGTATATATGTGATCACATGCCTCAATCCTTTAAAATATCTGCATACACACATTCAATAGCAGTTTATAAACAGGTGTTATATAAATCTGAGTTTTAACTGTTACCAAGCTTTATTTTTTTTTCTTTCTTTTTGATAATTTTCATGTGCAATAAAATTTTGCTTGCAAATTTTTTTTTTAAAGAAAAATGTTTTCCTTTTAATTGTAACTGGATATTTGCAACAATTTTATTTTTTTAATGAATAATTATTTTTTTAATAAAATATGGCTCTGGTGTACCAACTCTGTGTTATTTTATTTATCCTCAATCCATGTATGCAAGATATTAGTTGGCAAGTATTTTACAGCAACCAATTTCATTTTGAAATATTTTTTAGAAGGCTATATTTTTGCCAAAGGTCATCAGTGGAAATGGAATTAATGCATAAATACATAAAAATGTAGCTTTAAAAAATTTTTTTAAACTATGCTGTTAAGTTTTTAAAACTGAATAGGAATCTTTTATATATATATATATATGAAATAACTCACTATGGTGGTACTCATTTTGTTTAATTTTTAGTTGTGGCAGCAAAATAAAAAGATTTTTGATATTGGTTACTTCATTTAGTTAATTGAGTGTGGGCTTCGTCCAACATGTGTAAATGAAGAGAGGGAATTATTCAAATACCTCATTTTTATATGCATGGAAGAACAGTGGAAAATGTACTACACAAAATATAATCACCTGTTTGAATTAAGGGTATTATTGTTATACTTGCAGAAGTTACATCATTGTTTAGGAAATAATTTAAATGAGTTAGTAAGGCATGTATAAGCAATTACAATATTCTGTTACTTGAAATCACAAATAAATTGATCAAAAATTTGAGGGCTAATCTTTTTAATGAGAAATTTTTAATAAATTTATCAAAATAATGTTTTTAATCATTTAGAAAAAGATGGAATGAGACATGTTTTGAAATAGGGCATTTAGAATTTTGAATTAAGATATTATAAATAAAGAAGATTTGAATTTTGAGTAAATATTAATTTAAGTTATATATATTTTACCCATATTATTAGGTACTGTATGTTGAATTTTACTTGCATTATAAAATTTTTTTGTTTTTAATGTTTTTTGGGTCATTTTTATATTAGGTTTTTCTATTGCAACAAGAAGATCTTCTTGCTAACAAAGAACAGCGACTGGTATCAATTTACCTTTTGTATGAAATGTATCGAACAGAGCCAATTCAATCTAATCCATTTGCATCTGTATTCGTTCACTTACTGGCAAGTATTTTTAGAAATTTTTTTTTTTAAAACTGAACTTATAAAATTGCTTTTACTCTTCATGAAATTCTTTGCCTTAATATTACTCATTATAAGAATTTCATTCATATTTGTTTAAAATTTTATAAATACTAGTACTTATCATAGTTCTTTTTCTGTTTATATGTTACATAAAATCATGAGTGTTCTCAGACTATTTTACTATGTTAGGAGTTATCAAGTACTATATATCTGTACTCTCAGATACTGTAAAAGGTGAATTTTGTTGCAATTTTTACATGCTTTTTTAGAAGTAAGAAGGGGCTTAAAAAAATCACCCATATTATAAAGTTAAAAAAAATCCATGTGGATAGAGGAATTCTTATATGTATTTCTTTACTATGTATGCGTAACATATGTGTAAGCAATTAAATATTGTTTTTCATTTTATTTGTCAAATATGGAAGCATTCTTTGAAAAATAATAAAATTTGATGTTTTGTATTGAGTTAAGTAACAAGCTTAAGAATTGACAGTATTTTCCAAGTATGAACTATTATATTGATTTAAAAGGTAGAATACTTTTTTTTGTGCTTTTTTATTTGAATTTAATTTTTTAATTTATTACATTTCAATTTTTTCAGTATATTTATGTAAAACATTCAATAAATGTTTGTAACATTTATTGAATTTAAACATTTATAAATCTTTGTCAAATTATATATTATTATTATTTTCATATTTGATTATATTACTTAAACATTATCATAAAATGTTAATTTCGCAAAACATACTAAAGATTTGGACAAAAAATTGCTAAGGTTTCAGAAATATGGTATCATAAGTATTTATAGTATTCTAATTTTTATGCTTTTTTATTTTTTAAATGTTTCATTTTTATATCTGACAGGTAATTTGCATGCGTAAATTTCAATCTTATTGTGTCAAAAGTGCACATTATACACTAGAGTTTGTTACTTTATTTTTTATTTATCAGTTAATAATTAAGATTTGAGAATAAAAACCAAAATGTATGCAAGAAATAAATATGTGAAATTATCACTAAATACAAGAAAAGCAGAATAATATAAGAATGTGTTTAGATTTTCAGTTCTTGACCTGCCTCAGTTATCTTGTTTTATCTGGCATAACTCCTTAATTTTGTAGAAATTCTTTTGTATACTTTTGTTTAATGTTTAAAATTTAAATACTGTTTAGGTGCTTGTTTTTAAAATTATCTGTTTTATAAATCTTTGAAAAATCCAGAAGTATTTTAATTTTAAAAAAAACATATCTATTATTCAGACTTTTATTCTAAATTCCTGTGTAGCATCCTCCTGATGAAATGAATTGTGAGAATGGTGAAACTTTAAAAAGACCCTGGGCTTTACCTCGTCTTTCAAATTCAGAAAAGCATTTCCTTTCACAGCTGATATCTATGCCAATGAAGGAAGTAAGGTTTTAAACGATAAATTTAATCTTATTGCTGTATATTTTGTATTAATTTCATTACCCTTGGTATAAAATTTCAAATGTAATTTTCTGATTATATGTGTCAGATATTTGTTTGTGTTTGTGGAATTTTATTAATTATGATAAACACCATTGCTTCACATTTTGAAGTATCCTCAGTATAAGGCTGTATTTTTAATTAGTTTTATGATTATATAAGTCGTTTCTGCACTTAATGAAAACTGAAAATTGTTTTATGTAATAGAACAGATATCAAAATTACATTTTCTTTTTAACTGTAAACTTTTTTACATTTTTCTTAGTATTACAATTATTTCCTGATGAATTATATCCATGTATTGTGTTTAGCTGCAAAACATTTTTTTGTTGTTGTTGTCAACATTTTTTCTTGATTTTTGTTTCTTACTTGCCATCTTTCATATTTGCTTTTAATAACAATACATTTGAATATTTGTATTTTAACTTCAAATAGACTAGCACTTTTACAAATATGTTAAAAGATTTATGCTCAGGCATTATTTGTCTTTTATTTCTCAATGAATAATCATTTCAGATTTTATATTTGAATAATTGACATACAATAATATTTTAAGTTCTATAATCACAGCTTGAGCAAAAAAAGTTGTTTTCTTTCTTTTTAAAATTTCATCGCTAATTACAATACATCTTTTGTCGCAAAAAAAAAATAGGTGTAGTTTAACCACTTGTGCATTGTTAAATTGTTTAAATTAAAATTTATTCTCTAACATTTACAAATACCTTGAAAATAAGGTAATTACTTAAACATTTAATGCTTTGCTGTGTTGACATTGACTTAGACATAAGCAGTTAAAATGAAATACCCTCATATCTACTGGTTATTCCTTACTGTGTTTTAAACAACTAGGCTGAGAAGGAATCTCCCCTCCCCCCTAAACAGTCATAAGGAGATTTTACTCTGTCATTGCTAATTTCAACTTGTTAAAAATGAGGTTGTGTTTCACATCTTTCTCTGAAAGAAATGTCTTTTCATAGTTTAGGAATTTTTAGCAATATTAATTTGTTTTTCCAACTACTATTGCAATTATTATGCATTTTCTATTTTGTTTAATGCCGTTTGGAACACTTCCAATAACATCGACAATCTCTAGTTACAATAGTATATCTATAAATATTTTAATCATGCACCTGACCCATTTCTATCACTGGTTGTATTTTTAAATGTCTCTAAATGTCTCAATCAGACTCTTTTCTGTCTCAATCAGAATTTTTGCATTGGAGGATATATTCAACTGGTAAATGTTTCTAACTGCCTAATGTATCTATCATATATTCCTTTTTAGTTATCTCTAAAAACAAACTGCTGACTGTAAACTGTGTTACTATATCATTATTTTACAGTGGTTGGAAGTAAAAACAAAAGTTTTAAGTAACAAGTATCTCTACTCACAGAACACTTGCATTTATTGTGAGTGACCATTTTCTGTTGGAACTGTTGCCACCTGTGTTGCAAAAATAATTTAAATACACAGCACTTTGGCTTAGGCATATGTAGGTATTCTATTTGAACTGCCTAACTGCTAGTCAACAGATTTATACATTGATGCACTTAAGACAATTAATTCCAAAGAATTCTCTCTCAGATCAATTATTATGCACATTTTGCTACTCTCATTGCTACTTTTGACTTGGAGTAGGGGTCATTACAAACTTCTATTACTGGTTTAATTTTCATAGCAGCTGTTAAAATATGTATCACTTACATTTATTAGAAAGCTGGTATCTTTTGTGTATTGTGACCATTTAGATTGTGTGGCACAAACTAATTTCTCTTTTGTAACACGAGTTAAGTGTCTCATACAGTTGTCAAAATGTGTGTGTGGATGGATACCCTTATTGTAGTTTTCATTGCAGCTGGGGGGGGGGGGATAACAGTTTCTTTTGAAAATTACGTTGGTAACATTCTTAATGATTCAAAAAGAATCACATTGAGATGCTTATAGACTAGTTTAATAGTTAACTATCTTCAAAGCAATGTTTTTCCCTTTATGAATATTTTTATTTTTTAGGAATTAGGTAAAAAAAAATGGCCCAAATAACCTACATTCTAAGTTTTATTTGAATCTAATCTTTAGTTGAAAGTGGGGTTTATTTCTTACATTATTTCATATAAATAATTCATTATGTTTTTCAATTTCTTTACAATAATGGTTCACTACTAGTTTGCAAAAATTTATTATACAGCCCCTTAAAATTCCTCAATTTCTGATTGAATTTTCACAAGTAAACTATTCGAGAGAATTGCAGAACATTTTGAATTTTAGGATTCCATGATGTATTGTGAATCCAAATACTAAAATTTTTTTTATACTTATATTGCACCTTTCAGTTGTTTAACCAAAAAGTTTTTGTATTTGGAGCAAGACACTTTCTTAGCATCAAATAAATAAGACATACATTTATCATTAGTAAATCTTTCAAACCCCTGTAAAACTTTCAAATAGAGTACAAGTTAATTAATCATTTTAATTACTTAATCCATTAGAGTATGATTAGTTCTTTTTGACCCGTTAACACTGATTCTAATTTGGGGCAAATGTGATAATTTCAAAAGCTATTACTTTTTTAACAAATGTATGTCACAATATATTGTTTGTATTCTTTATTTCCCCTTTTGAATTAAGACATAAAATTAGTTCCATTTGCAGATATAACTAAATATTATAAATTGTATAGCCAACATTGAAAACTATTTTTCATTTGTAATTATTGAAAAATCTAAAAAAATAGACCAAAAAGAATTTATTTAACTTATTTTATGCTTAATGTGTGTGTGTGTGTCATAAATAATAAATGGACTTGACCCTTTGCCTCAGCTAGAAGTTGTAAAAATTGAACCCATTTGATATCGTACTAGGGGAGGAATTTGCGACATTAATTGTCTTTGAAAAAAAGGAACCTGGTATCTGTTTATTATCTTTGTTTTGTTACCAGATTGTTACAACTAAACCTGGGCAAAGATAATAAATTTATTCGTTTGTTGTGAATTTCTTTACGAACTTCAAAACAAAAATACATACATATTATGTATGACTCTCTTGTTTATACCTATTTATTAACCAATTTGTTACAATATGTTGAATACAAATAACTTAGTGGCTTACTTTATCTATTTTTTTGTATTTATTTAAATATTATATTAATAGATACAAGAAAAAAATGTCTTATGCATTTGTTTTAACTTGCAGCTTTTCAAGAAAACTCCTAATCAAGTTATTCAGACGGATGCATCAAATATGCAGGTGATTTTTCCCCCAGTTATCCAATTGTCATTTTTTAATAACTATTGTAAAGTTTCCTGATTTGTCCTACCTCTGACTATTACATTTCTAGATTTTTTTTTCTTTTCATTTTGTTTACATAAAAGAACGAACATTCTAGTTTTTCTGGAAAATGATATTAAATAAATTTATTTACTTTTTTTTTTTTTTAAAAGACAGCAGGAAATGAATTAGAAAAGAAAATGAAATATTATGTTGCTTAATATTTGTATTTGTTTTTTGTTTTATACTAAAAATAGCGTTTCGCCCCCCCCCCCCAATTTTGCTTGCATCTAGTATTATTCCTTAAAAATTCTGTTTTGTTGATTGGTTGTATTACATTAAATATAAATTATGTTTATTCACTTGTGTAATGAGGTAACTCAAGAGCTTTAATTTTTTCTTATTATATGTACAGTAAAAATCTAAATGTGTATTAATTAGAAGAAAATGAACTCTTTATGTCCTTGTAAACCATAGGGGTTGTCTAATTGTTCTTTTTGTTATAAAATGAAAGCACTTCCTTGCCACAGGTCTGGGGTTCCAACCCTGGGCTGGGCAAGATCGACTCAGCCTTTCATCCCTTCAGTGGTTCAATAAATGAGTACCAAGCTTGCTTGGGAACTAAACACTGGATGTTTTGCATCATACTGACTTCCTGACTGGAACATCTGCTTATGCATCTCAGTGCCCAAGGTTCCGAAAACTGAGATGGGCACAGTAGGTCTTGGCCCTCATGGCTTGTTGCACCACTGAGTTAAGTTTTAGTTTATTTTTCTATAAAATGAAATCAAGAATACAATCAATGTCAAAAGAATTTGCAATTAATACTATATTATAATAATTATGCTTAGTGTGAAAGTTTAGAAAGTAGAAAGTGCTTATTTAGTTATTGTCTTAATCACTTGACCATGATTCAAAATTAGGGGGTCCATTGACAATAGCCTTCATATAGTTTCAAAGTGCAATGTTAGTATACAATCTGTCATTTCTTTTATGGCTCAACAGCCCTGGTTGGGCCCTGGCCTTCTCCAGGCATCTCTACTTTTGGTAATTGTTTTCCAGTTTTTACCCTTTAAAATATTAAGATCTTTTTTGATTCAATCAATCTATCTTAGTGAAGGTCTGTTTCCCTTGGGTTTTGCTAGAAAGATTTTCTTGCATTCTAGCCAGATGACCAGCCTTCTGTAACTTGACGAATTTTACAATATCAGTTGTGTTTGTAAATTTTATAAAATCCTGAATTAAAAATCTTCTTCTCCATCAACCATTCACTTTATATATATTTATGTGAATAATTGCTATATTTGTATTATCACATTAATGCTTTTTAATTTTTAATGAATTTACTTTTTGTAGTCATTTGATGTCAGTGGTCTTCAAGTTGCTTTAGCTGAACGTCATTCAGAAATGTCACAAACCAGTAAAAGTGGTATTCCAGTTGTTTTACCTTATTCACAGAATAAATCTACGTAGGTTTTCCCTCTAATTAGTAATATATACTCTTATTTATATGTTTAAATGTCTATGCATATCTTTGTTCATTTTTGAGTACTAAATGTTAGCATTTAATTCAAATTAATGTTGTAAATTTATCATATTGAAATGGATAGAGATGAATTAAGATTAAAAATTGTGTAGCATCTTGTGTAAAATAAACTTTTTCAAAGATAAAACTAATTATCAACAGAAAACCTTTTTGTTTAAAATTCAATCTAAGCTTAAGTTCATAGCTGTTCATTTGTTGAGTATTACATTCTTTTTGAGAAAAGTCATTAATTGCTACTTAGGATTGCTATTAAGCAAAATAAATTCAGCCTCCATTATTCTTTTTGAATAAGTGTTGTTCAGGCACACTTTTTGAGAATAATTATAATATTAAAATACCTGGCTTCAATCATATTTTTTAATAAAACCTTTTTTTTATATGCATTATTTTTCTCATTTGCAGTTTTAATATTCTTAATCTAAGATGTATAAATGAATTAAAAAAAACCATTTTTTATCTATCCCTTTTTAAAAAAGACAATGAAAAAGTACCAATACAGTGAAGTAAGATATGATATGATATGGCAACATATATTTGAGAATATGTAGCTCATTATTTATCGTATTTTACTTGCACTAGTTCTTTTTCAAATTTTTAGGTGTGAGGTAAAAAATATGTATACTAGTGTATGATACCCACTTTTAACAAAAACAAAATAAATAAGATTGAAATTTACAAGTATTTTATACCCCAGGTATAAAAATAATAGCTTAAAAATAAGAGATGAGTATAAAAAAAAATTAAATTACCTTTGATTGGAATACTGTTTATTTGTAAGAAATGACTTAGGAGAGGGGGAGCCAAAAATGACCAGAATCAAACTGTTACATGCGCATGTTTTGTAGTTATCAGTTCTGTTAGGTGGGGGTCTCCTGCATCTGTTAGCTGGTATCAGACTGAATTAAGTGAATTGCATCTGTTGTGTTTATTCCTGTTTCAACCTTTTGGTGATTACTGAGATGGCAGACCACAAAGAACAAAGCGTGTGTGGAAATTTTACTTTCTGTTGGAGGAAACTGTAGCCTGGACCACTGGAATGCTTTGGCAAGGCTTTTAAGATGATGCTTTGAAAAAATACAGGTCTACAAGTGGTTTTCTATTTCAAATCTGGCGACATGTCAATTGAAGACATGCCACGCCTAGGGTGTCTTTTGATAGGAAGAAATGACAAAAAATTTGTGCCAAAATCAATCATGCAATTGATGAAGATCGTAGGAAGGCCATTGATGAAATTTCTGAGGAAATGAACCATGTCAGGAACACACAGTCTGACAAATATTAACCAAAAGTTGCACTGTGAGATGGGTGTCAGCAAAATTTGTTCCTCACTCGCTCAAAGATGATGAAAAAATTTGCTCAGAGATTCTAAAGAGAAAACTGATTGAATGTTTGCTACTTTAAGAGTGTACAGGGTAGAATGATCCAAAGTTTCTTAAAAGAATTGTGATTAGAGACGAGTCTTGGTGCGATTGGTACTACCCAAAATCGAGGCAAGCATCAAGCTAGTGAAAAACTCTAAATTGCCACCCCTCAAGAGTTCTAAAACTGTTTTGAGTTCTGGCAAAAGTGTTGGTACAAGTGCATTGATGCACACGAACAATACTTTGAAGAAGGCTAATGTAGAGTTAAAAAAAAAGTACAAAATAAAAATAAATTCCGGTTATTTTGGGGACCCTCCCCTCATACCTTACGAACTTAAAGAGCTTTAGTTTTAGAAGTATATTACTTTTTCAAAAGCCTAGGAGGATGATACCTTGAATAAATGACTTCAAAACATAGGAGCTTTGCAAATGTATATTTCAGGCTCCTTCATAAAGGAGGTGAGCATTATTCAGTGAATATACCTAAAAATTAAAAAATGCAGCTTGAAAGTATAGGTGCATGTCATATGCCGGATTTTATGTTAATTACTTTATTATTAAGTACCATTAAATCTTGTTTTTATTTATCTAATGATATCTCTCTCTTGCCATCCATTCCATATTTATACTTCTTATTCAGCTTTTGTATTTTTGTCACAATATAAATTATTTTTTATTTATATTAAATTATTTTACTGTATTATACACTTGTGTTTTACTAAAATATTTAGTTTTATTGTTCACTTATACAAGTACATTCATTATCTGTAAAAATTGGTTTTCTATTATATTTATTAATTTTTGGCATAATAAATATCATAATTATACTTCTAGCATAAATAATCTTAAAAGAAAATATACTGTCACAAAATTTTATTTTTATAATTAATTCATTTTAGAGATCCAATTGATTCTAGTACTCTAAAAAATCTAAGAGAGTCACTTATATGTGGTACTGATGCTCCTGTACAATCTTGTTTTAAACCAGAATGCATAAGACTTGCCCCACCTCTGCTTGGCTTTGATGATGAGGTAATTTGCTTGATTTTGTTAATTTATTAATATATTGTTTGAAATATTTTTAATACATGTATTTTATAACCTTATTACTTTTAAGATAATTTATATTTTCGATTGATATAATTTTAAGTTCCTAACTTTGATATTAGAAATATATACTGACAGTGCTTCTCAAATTTTCAGTATTTGTAACCTAAATTCTCAATCCTAATTTTTATAGTGCCCCCCCCCCCTCTATACAATAACAATGTATTGTATTCAAGGAAATGTACTTTGTTACTAAAGTTACAATACTACTTTAATTATAAGCCATACAAGTTATCAAGATAAGTACTAAATTTTGTATATGACAAGCCCAATGGGCTCACTAATAATTATTAAACTTGTTCTTAACTTAGTATTGATGAATTAATGATCAAATACGTTGTGCAGTACTGATACATCTATAAGTATATTATATCAGTGTAAATATGTACTTTATTTTTTATTATATCAATGTATTTTATTTTGCTTCTTTTCAGAGTTAATTTATAATTTTTTATTTTTGACTTTTCAATATGCTTGCGCTTCCCTGGTGGGATTATCATGCCCCCCCCCCTTGGGGGTCACACCCCACAGTTTGAGAAATGTTGATGTATAAAATAAGAAAAATGTATTCTGTTTTCATTAACTAGAACTCATTAACTTTTGTAATCTTATCAAGCAATTCTAATTTGCATCGCAACAAGGTACTTTTCAACAATGTAAGCTATTACATTAATTGAAGTCAAAGTCATGAAATCAAATTTCCAACATGAAGCATCATTTCAGAAATTTTCTTGATATGTGTTTACTAGGAGTTTTTCAATCTTTCCTAATTATCCTAATTTTGTGAGAAGTCTAATGCATTGATGATTTTTGTGAACTGGGGGGGGGGGATTTGTTTGCCTAACTTTTTGCCTATAAGTGTTATTTTGTTTATAAATATTATAAAAGTTAATTATTTTTTAGAGAGTAGATTTTATGAGAGAAATAAAATGTAGTAAAAAGCAAATTTTTACATTCTGTATTGCCAACTATAGTAATGTATTTTTTTAGAAAATTTTACTTATTCGATAGTTGATGAAATACATCTCAGGAGGAAGAAAGCCACCAGTCAGAGAACTGACATTTCAAAATAATGCATGTAAATTGATAGATACTCAAACACACATATTATAATGCTTCGCATGGATCCTCCTTATTATAGGGTAAGGCTTATTTGTGATAAATAACATAAAACTGTTCAAGAGATCCGTAATCATCCCCCCCTCCACTTCACTTGACCTTGCAAAACTCGTAAACAACAAATTACTTATGTTAAAAATCTCTTTAACTAATACTGTTCTGACATCCAAGTAGTGACTGCGGTAATCTAGTAGTTATGGTCACGAACTTGTGTCTGGTATGTCTCGTGGGTTTGAGTTCTGGTGCCAGTGAAGACCCGCCATGTGGATAGTGTTAAGCTCAAAATCCTCCCATGGGTGTGATATGGTAGCTTGGAGAAGGGCATACCAACTCAGGTGTCGTCCTCATCACTTGCTCAAGGTTCAAAATTATGAAGTCCATCACCAATAGGTCTTGTGTTGCTTTGTAGTGCAACGTTAATAAATTCTCCCACTCACTGACTTCCAAATCTCTTGACTATTTTAAAAATAAATTCTCAAAAGAATTATCTCAAAGATCAGGCCTGTTCAAATTCATTCTTGTTGCTTACTTTCTGTATTAAAACCTTCATTTGTATCTCTAATTTTTTTTTTCAAGTATCGGTCTTAATCATGAAAATATTTGTAATTTGGTACTACATGTATGGTATGCATTAATTATTATGGCTTTTGTTCTTCAGAAATGTTCCAATGATGACAAATGTAGGGACCAAATTTGCAGATAATCTGAAAGTACCGTAATTTCAATTACTGAAAGTACCTTAACCACTAGCTTAACTAAAAAATGTTTATGTAGTCAAAGTTGAAATAAATGAGTTGTGTTTATATAATGAAATAAGAATATCTTAATAAATATATTTGTAAAAAAAAAAGTACTGTAAATTTTTCAAACTTTAGGTATTTCAATTGTATTGACTTTTTAATGATCGTAAAATTTTCTTTTGATAATAATTCTTGTATGTTTTATTGGTTACTCCCATTTAAAATGGTTTGTTCTTGAGTTCAACTTTATGTTAAGATCAAACAAACAAAAATAGCAAAATACAAATAATGTAAATGACAAATAGTAAAAATAAGGTAAATGACTGCTGGTAATTTGAAAGCTTGACTTGACTTTGATTTTCATTTTGAGTGAATGATATGCTAGATTAGCTATTATTATTAATTTTATATATGTTAGTATGATTGAAAAATCTATCATATACATTGTAACAAAAAAAAAAAAACATTGATAATAGGTTCAGTATTTGAAAACAAAAATTAAATGTAAAAAAAATCTGGGATTGTTTGACTTTTTCTGAATTTTTATTTAAAATTGCATAAATCTAAATGTAAAGAATAAATTGTTTCAGAAATTTTCAAAATTCAAAGTAAAATATGTAGAATATATATTAAAAAAAAATTGTATTTATATGAAACAATCATTCTATAAATTACTTTACTGCCTTTGATTGTTCAGTTTCAAATTCTTTTGAAAACATTGTAGGAAAGTTAATTGTCAATTATAGTTGAGTCTCAATCATTGATTCATTAGTACTATGCACTTTAAATAATTATGTTGTAGGCAAGAATAAACAAAATAAAATAGATAACATTATGAAATTTTTCCAAGTATTATTTAAGAATGATATTAAGCTCTTAACCCCTTAAATACCAAGAAAAAAAATATGAAATTCAATCCCCAGTGCCACCATTTTTCCCACAGGTGTGCGTTTTCATGCAGTTTATTGGGGAGAAAGTAGAGGCATGTTTTTCATCCTTAAAATTGTTTACTTTCACTTTAAAACAGAAAAAAAAAAGATTAAATAATAAACTGAAAATACAATATTTAATCTCTATAGTTACAGTATAATAATAAGAAATTATAACTTATCTGTTGTGCGATATATTCTGAAATATGGTTCAACACATAAACAGCATCGCATTCAACGCATTGATAGCGAGAATCACGGTGAATATTTTCCTTGCACTAACAACACATTCTTGTATCACACTTTTCTTAAAAGAAGTTAACAGTACTGAAAAACTGCTTAGCTATGAATTTCCTCATTCTTGAAATATACCCTTTTAAATTTCTTCTCCAAAATAAATAAATTCTTTAAAAGCACTGTCAATGTCATTTTATTGTACTCTAGTTTTAAATAGAGAAGCATGAAGCAAAAAGTCATCCTTTGGAAGAACTAGTATACATGTCCAGGGCACTAAATGCACCAGCTGAGCAAGAGGTGTATATATACTTGTGGCACTTTAGGGGTTAATATATTTTTATGAAACACTTTTCTTTTCTGCAAAAAGTTTTGCAGAAAATGTTTATTTAATTCAATTTTGGTTACTGTTACAAAAATTATTGTATGATTTCTCGTTTATTTAGTTGGTATGGATAAACTTGACAAATCCTTCTGAACAGAAAATAGCTTGGGACATGACTATGTGTGTGAGCAACGTTGCTAATGTTGAAGCAAGACGTTTAGTAGCAAAGGCATTTAAATCTTCATTAACTATTGCTCAACAACAGCAGCTGTTATCAGAATTAGAAAAGGATCCCAAGTTAGTTTATCATGTTGGTCTCTCCCCAGCTAAAGTAAGACAAAAGGTTCCCCTTTAAAAATTTTTGTTCTTATTGCATGAAAATGTTGATTTAGAAAATTCTGAATAAGACTATATGCTAACATAATGAAATTACTATATTAATATAATAATTATAGTAATTAATATTTAGAAAGGTGACTAATGAAGATTTTTATTTCTTTCAGCTACCTGGTTTAGTTGAAAATAATCCTGCAATTGCATATGAAATATTATTACGACTCATGCAATCTGCTCAAATAACAGAGTAAGTATTACTTTTGTTAAAAAAAATTACATTACTGTAATAAAAATATTTAATGATGTTTTAATTATACCTAAGCTACATCTTGGTAATGTTATAACGAATCACATCTTAAGTTAATAATCATTTTAAAAATAAAACTTAATTTTGTATAATTATAAATATATATATTAACTTTTTATGTGTTGTACAGAAGTAGTTTATTTATACCTCTCTTAAAGCATCTTTAATTCTTATAGATATATGATCCCATAACATTTGAGTGCTATACTGTATAACTCTTTATGAACTATTGCCATATTTACTGTCTAAAATTTGTAGGATTGCATATGATAGTCTATTCAAAATTTAGATAAAATAATGGGTCACAATATTCCATTGCCTGTTGAAAATAGACAATTATTTCTGTTTTTATTATTTTTTAGTCTTACTAAAAATCATTTTACCTTTTTCTTCAAAGATGTATTATTCATGTTTTACATAAATATTTATATAATTATTTCTTTTTCTTATGCATTGATTTGAGAAATTATGAATTTTATCCTACTGTGAATTTAAAACTTTCCGTGAATTAGTAAAATAAATGTCCAAAAAATTTGCTTATTTAAATATATTTTGTAAAAACTGTTTAATAATATTACAGATTTATTAACATATTAAAAAGGAAAACAGTTTGAATGTTCATGATTTATATTTCTCAAACTGGTCTATTTTTTTATATTATCATGTTTTTGTTCATTTTAAATATTATTCTAAGAGTTTTTAAGATCATATAGTACCAATAAATAATCTTATTCTGCTTTTGATTTGGTTATTCAATATATATTGTATTTGTTTCATTTTTAAATATTTAATTAATTTCAGGATACATATTTGTAATTTATTATTCCTTTAACAGATATTCAACTCTATGATAATTTGTCTTAAAAAATACTTGTGGCTTTCATAGCGTGTTTAAATTGTTTATTAATTTTATTCTAGGTACTTCCAAGTTCTAGTTAACATGGAGATGTCTTTACATTCCATGGAAGTTGTCAATCGGTTAACTACTGTAAGTTCAATATCACGAATATATTTTTTCAATACACTTTAATGAGTGTAATAATAAATGTAAGGTCTTAATGTTTAAAAATTTTAGTATGCATTTATATTATGATCAATGAAATTTGTCAGGTGAGTTTGATTCATAAATTGAAAAATACGAAAATTTACTTTAAGTAATATGAAATCAATGTTATATGGATATTCCACTAAAAATTCAATTCCTATTATGTATTCTTTACATACCACATACATACATACATGTATTGCTTCAGCAAATTGCAAGTACCTCATGATTTCATTTTCTAATTTTTTGAAGTTGTCTTTAAGTTGTCAGGAAATTTTTTTTTAAATTCTAAACATAAATTAATCAATTGCTAAATTTGTTTTGTATCTTTGATTTAGCAAAATTGTTATTTCTAAAAGTTTTTAGAATGGAATTTGTTCCTAAAAGGCATTTTTAATTTTATGTTCATTTTGAATTTCCTTCATTCTAAATATGTATTTTTTTATTTATATTGATTTACTAAACTTTTGCCTTTGAATACATGTATTGTTAATATATGCATATAAAAGCATAATATCTAAAGAAATATATTCAGAGTAGCCAAATTATTATGACCACCTGACACTTATATGGAAATTAGCCATAACTTCACATTGTTGCCACTAGAGGACAATATAGCCACTAAAAAGAAATACTGGAATAGTGAGGCATCAATTGCACTTTGATTCTTGCAAAGAAATGGAACGCAGTGGCCTGTAGCCAGGATGATTGTTGGCACTCGAAGCAACGGAACCAGTATCAGCAAATTGGTTGCACTTGTGAAGTTTTTTAAAGCAGAAATTATTAATGCTTGCAGAGAGTGCATTACCAAGCAGATATTGTGTCTCAGTGTTAGCCCTGTTGTTTCCACAGGCTACTGATACTCTCTCGGAAAGAGAATTGCAAAAGTTGTCCATTCCAATAAAAGATCAACCAAACATCAAACTGCAGGTAATTGTATTCATTGAGCAACTGTGAGCATCTCTGAATGAATTTTTTGACGCACATTACACTGGATAGGCTTTAGTAACCTGTTCAAACGCCTCTACAATCAGCCATGATTAACACCAGATGTCTCCAATTCACAAAGGAGCTCAAGGATTAAACAATCAGGGAAAAGGGTCATGTGAACCCCATTTTCAGTTAAAACCTTGTGGATGGCAGGGTGTGAATGTAGAGAAAATAGAACAAAAACTTGGATATCACCTGCATTTCCAAAACTCTTGAAGCTGGTGGAGGTATTATGGTGTGGTGGATGTTTTCTTGGCATTTCATGGACCCTTCAAGTGGTGTTGAAGAATATCTGAATGATCAAGGGTATTTAAGTGTTATCGCAATTAAAATACATCCTGTTATGTTAATGGTGTACCCTGCCAGAAATGGATAATTTCTACAGGACAGTGCTCCCTGTCATACAGCTGGCATTGTTCACAGATGGTTCAAAGAACATGACAAAGACTTTAGCTTGCTTAAGTGGGCAATCTCAATCTAACTAAAGAATTAGTGGGATGAGATTGAACAGGGCATCTGACAGCTGGATCCAGTACCTTCCGATCTGAAGGCACAGGAAAGTGCACTTCA
Source organism: Trichonephila inaurata madagascariensis (assembly GCA_019973955.1). NCBI lineage: Eukaryota > Metazoa > Arthropoda > Arachnida > Araneae > Nephilidae > Trichonephila > Trichonephila inaurata. The sequence goes on along the minus strand of BMAV01005638.1, from coordinate 176,951 downwards.
TCAGATATGGTCTCAAATTCCTCTTACCACTTACCAGCATGTCATAGAATCCATTCCAAAAAGAATCCTTTCAATATTAAGGGCAAAAGGTGGTCAATATTGAATTAATAGGGTGGTCATAATCATTTGGCCACTCAGTGTATAATGATTTATCTTTAAAATACCTATAATTTTATTTAATTTGTTAAAAAAAACATGAATTTAGTAGATATTGCAACATGAACTAATTTTCTATGGTAATAGTAATAATATATTAACTCAAATTATGATAGTACCTATGGTTTATTAATCAATATAATTATTTGTTTATTTTAAGCTATTTTGCAACAGAACTGTAACTGAGTGATATTTGTTTTTCAGGCTGTTGAATTGCCATCAGAATTTGTTCATCTGTATATATCAAATTGTATCAGTACATGTGAAACTATTAAAGATAAATACTTACAAAACAGGCTAGTACGCTTAGTATGTGTCTTTTTACAATCACTAATCAGGCACAAAATAATCAATGTAAAGGTAAGTTTTTATAAAATTATTTGATGTGTGTGTGTGTGGTTGGTTAGTTTTTCATTGTTTTTACATATAATGTACAAAATTTCAAAGTCATGATTTGATAAGAGGAAAAGATGATTAAATTAAATTGTCTGAATGAAATAATCATAAACAACTTTTTATTATTTATTAGTTTTCCAGGGTGAAATATAGTGATTGAGAAAGATTTATGTGGAAAGTTATGAGTTGATGCAGCCAATTTCAAAAAGAATATGCTGCATTATCTAATTATAACAATATAATGTAATCTGGCTCAACTGTTATTGTAAATTTTTTAAGGAAAACATTAATTATGATGTATTATTTTACTCAAATTATAAATAAATGTTTTTTTAAAAATATATTTTTTTAATTAATGCTTTCACTTTTTTCTTAGATTTGATGACTTTTTAAATTTATTTGCTACAACCAAGAAATTTTACCTTTAAGATTTTTCATTGCTAGTTATTGCTATCCAAACCATCCAGATATTTTTTTTTCTAAAGCTTTTCTTTTCTGTGTACAGTTCTAGAACATCATAGTCTTGACTACCTCATACATCTTCTTTATGATGTTTCAATAATCATGATTTTACTTTTTGTATCTGAAAATTACCACAAACATCTGACTTCCAACTTTACCTCCTAGTTTCATGAAAGTTAATTACTTGTCTAATATGCTGTTTTATGAGCTGACTGGTATTTTTTTGTTGCCAGTTTGAAAGAAAATTTGTTTATTATCACGATCTACTTTTTACAGCCAAATATATTTTATGCATTCCATGCAATTCTTTTTCATACAAAACATTACAAGTATTTTAGAATACATAATTGAATGATAATTATACTTATCTCATGTTGAGACTACCTTTTTCCATTGTGGAACAAAACTATTTGCACTCACGTTTCAGTCACTTCACAGCCGCAGTAGTGCAATGGTTATGGTCACAAACTCAAGGCCAGGATGTCACAAGTTCAAGACCAGGTGCTGTGTAGAGGGGACTGCTGCATGTTAAGTCTGTCAAACCCAAAGTCCTCCCAATGGTTTGATGTGGTAGTTTGGAGAGGGTTTGCCAGCTCAGGTGTTATCCTCAGCACTTGACCAAGGCTCAAAATTACAAGATATGCCATCAGTATCCTTTGTATTGCTTTATAGTGTGACATTAAAATAACTCTCATTCAGTCACTTCACTTCCACTGATAATCCAAAGAATCAGATTCATTTCTAATTGTCTATTTTTTTCCTTTCAGGGTAATGTTAAAGTTAAGTATTGAATTTTAACAAGCCCCCGCCCCCTCCAAGCTTAATCAACAACATTGTTTTATTCCATGCATCTTTGAAATCTGCATTAATATTGCATTTATTGAGAAAAGGTGGAATTAGAAGTGATCTTATAATTTGTAATAAATTGTATTTTTTGTTAAAGAATCCCTTAAACAAGTTTTAAAAAATGAAGGAATGTATCAAAGTGCTTAAATATTTTTTTTCTGTTAAATTCTCCTACAAATTAAATTAAGAAGTTTGAAAATAGATATTTATTATAACTTTCTTATTTTCAGGAATTGTTTATTGAAGTGCAAGCTTTTTGTATAGAGTTCAGCCACATTCGAGAAGCTGCTGCTCTCTTTAGGCTTCTTAAACAGCTTGACAGTGGTGAACAAACACCTACACAAAGTCTACCAGAATCTCCAGCAGCCGTAAAAAGATAATAAATAGTATCCCAATCTGCAATGTGACCTTGTAGTTTTTTTTATTTAAATAAAACTTGTGTACATATATATAAAAAAAATTTTTAGTTTTCAAAAGCATTCTTTAAAAAACTTATTAAATTATGGCATTATGTATAGAAATGTATGTATATCTACTGAATGTCTTGTCAATGGTTTACTTCTTACACAGATATATCCTTTTAAAAATGCATTTTATCTTGAGATTGGATTGAAATTCTTCTTATCAAACAGTTTTAAGTGTAAATAGAATTTGAAACATTTCTGACATTGAAACATGAAAATGATGAACCTTCTCTAGTACATTTTTCAAATTTTGTAGTATTTTAATAGTAAGGCTGAAATCTTCTGTTTACCTGCAAATGACATATTGTTAGTAAAAAATAAATGTTTTGATACTGATTTAATAATTGTATAGCTTTTATTGTCTTAATCATTTTTTTTAAAATTAGCAGTTGTACATAAAGACTTGGATTGTAAATATTTTATTAATACATACTATTTCTGACTATATTAACAGTTTTGTTATCTTATTTCTTAGCAAAATCAAAACACCAAAATTATTAATAAAATAGTGGTTTGGACAGAGTTACATTAACCTTGCTGATAAAAAAAACATTATTACCGTTTTTATTCAAATCCAAGTCACACTTTTTTTTTCAGTGTTAATGCTACTGAAAATCAAGTGCAACTTAGAATCGGGAGGGGGGGATAGAGGAGATTGAACACTACTGATGGTTTGAACAATTACAGGTTCATGTATACACTTAAAAAATTTTGATACTGTTAAAATAAATTAACCATTTGTTAGTTCTCATTAAAAAAATTTTTTTTTAATTTCATAATTGTCAGATATTGATAAACCATTTCACACTATTTTTTATTTTTTCATGAAAATGTGTAAAGAATTTAAGGTGCGGCTCAGAATCGATGGCAGTTTAGATTTAAATAAGTACAGTATTTATTATATTGTTTGCTTGATCTTATAAAATTTAAATAATCAATGGCATAAATATCAAAAAATTCTTTTTTTAGATTAAAAAATTATTCAATGAAGCTTTTTCAAAAAGTTAAAAGACTATGCCTCATGATTCATGCAGAACATTTTTAGTTAATAATATCACTATTATAAATTACTTGCTGGAACATGCCTTATTTTGCTACTAGTTACTGCCATTTGCTGGGTAAAATCTTTTGTATAAAATACTTTTAAAAACTTACCATCTGTTTTTAAAACTACATTTTAACATTTTTGATCTCCATATTGTGGAAAGTATATCCTGCAAAATGTATTTTCAGATAAGGGAATGAAAGTCACAGGGTGGAAAATTTCACAGATGGCATATCTCTTCTGTGTGTGTGTGTTTTTTAACATTAGTCCTATCTCCAAAAGAATCACAACCTCATTCATTTTGTTGATTCATAATGTTACTGTATGTGTGTGTGGGAATGGAAACCATTTCTCTTTGTAAATATACACTGATCACTCTCACCTATTGTTTTCAGAAAGCATATGAAGTACTTCACTTTTGACAGAATTCTGAACTGGCACAGACGTAATCAGGAATCACACACGCACAAGGGGAAGATGAAAACTATTATTGCTTGTGCATTCACGAAAACTTTAAACTTCCTCCTCTATGAGTTGTGTTTTTACTTTTTGAAAACATTTGTTTAATATATATGTGTTAGCATTTTGGAGCATTGAAAAGCTTAATGCAATTTGTAGCAAGTTAAACTGTCTTTTTAAAAAGTTTAATTTTGGTTATATATATACAGTCAGACGATGATTTAACGAATTCATCAGGACAAAACATTTTGTTCATTAAGTCGGGGTTATTCGTTATATGGGGGTCCAAACCAATACAAATTTTTTACACTTACCTTTTAGAAATTCTACAATAAGAAATTACTAAAGAAATATCCATTGTTAGAATTGCTAAAAATGCTATTAGGGACTTATTACGCACCACAGTTAATTGGAAATTATAAAATACAAACTGATAAATGTTTGAAAGTCTTTCTGATTCCGGACTGGAAAAAGTTCTGTTGTCGATTTTGTGCAGAGAAGAAAATACTGCATCTTGTTGCATGAGGTATGTTTTCACAGTTTCAAAACAATATAAAGCATTAGAAAATGTAACAGTTTTGATAAGAGTTTCATTATTAATTTCTGCTTCAGAATCACTGTTCATTGGCTCTGAGAAATGAGCAATTTCCTGAACTTCAGTTGCACAGATATGCAATTCGTCATCAAATGTAACACAATCTTTAAATATCCCTTGTGTTGTGGAGTGGGATAAGATAAGAAGGGAGTTTCCTGTTCCTTATTCAAAACTCGCACGATAGGCTGCATTCATTTGGGTGCTAGTTTGATATCACGGGGCACGCGCCAAGTTTATGGCCAAGATGGGCGATAACATAACAATATGGTTACCTTGATATTTTTGCAGTTTTTGGAATATTGCAAAATTTCAGTACTTTTTAATTGATTTTGTCGTTTGGTAATGTGGTTGCCGTTATTAGTAATTTGTAATTTATTTTCTATAGATTTATTTTTATGGTGGTAACCCTATTAATTTCAAACGATTTTAATTCGTTTTTTTTTTTATAAATGTAACCATTTTCATACTTTACGTTGTCCAGAATGCAGCTTTCGTCTTCTGTCGTTTATTCGAACATGGATATTTCGCATATTATTGGTGAGTACCAAATTTTTTATTTTTTTTTAAATACTTTAGTTAAATTTAATTTTATGGATTGCTGAATTCGCACTTTTAGTTTATTTTGTTTTCAAAGAATTCGGATTTTTTTTCTCTCGATCTTCATTATGATTTTGCTCATTTCGACGATTATAAGTATGGTAGCAAAATGAAAATTGTTTACAGACAAAATAAGCATTTTATTTCCTTCTATTCTATTTTTTTTTTTTAAATCCTGATACTCATATTTTTCCTGTTTTCCACAAAAAAATAAGTATACTTTTCTACGTTTTATAATTTTTTTACCTTTAAAATCTTTGCAACTTTACTGTCTTAAACTTTCGTTAGGAATGAGCTATTTTTTTTTATTTACTTTCATGTCGAACTCTTAGTGCTAATGCGCCATCTTGGATTCAAATCTAGTGTCTGCGGTAGCCGAGTGGTATAGGTATAGGTATCGGATCGTGGCCTGCCTTGTCACGAGTTCGAGCCCAATACCACTAAAGACCCGCCGTGTAGGGCAGCGATGCACGTTAAATCTGTCGAGAGCTGAAACGTCCTCCCGTTGGTGTGGTGTGGTAGTTAGGAGAGGGGGGTGCCAGCTCATGTGTCGTCCACGTCACTTGACCATGGTTCAAAAAGTCGCCAAAAGCCCTCGTGTAGCTGAACAGTGCGACGTTAATATTCAATGAATTAATGGATTCAAATCTATTGGGGCGGCAAAATCTTATTTAGCACAATTTTAAAACCTCGCCAAATAGTGGTGTAGTGAAGTAATAGTAAACTAGTCAGTTACCATTTTATTTCACAAGTGATTCTTTCGAGGAATTTAAAAATAGGACGAAAAGCATGGTGTTATAAGAAAATCTGATATAAAGGTTTAAAAAAAAGGTATTTCTATTTATTTAACAAAATTATCATTAATATATCTTTGACAGAAGTAGCTCTTTTCTTTTTTTGTGCGTGATTAGGCATTTCACATCTATTATTTCTGTCCAACAAAAACAAAGTTTTGTACAGCTGAAGTACTTTTTGAACCATCGGCAGAGATGAAATCGACTTTGAGCTCATGAGAAGTAACCGTGGTCATGGTCGTGAACCCGTGGCCGGTGTTGTCGAGTTCTGGTGCCTCTAAAGATCTGCCGTGTAGAGATCAGATTCAATAGCAGATGTACAATAAAGAGAGTTCTCACTTTAGCGTGATAGGGAAGTTTGGAGAATGGGTACCAGCTCAGGTGTCGTCCACGTCTTTTGACCGAGGTTCAAAATTATAAGGTCCATCCCATTATTCTCGTGCAGCTTCAAAACACGTCATTAATAAAAAATAAATACAAATTAAGTGGAAGGGGGTGCAAAATTCTTCATTTGTTTCAAGGTAAAGAAATGAGGACCACCAAAAGCTGAGAGTTTGAATCTTGGTCGCTCCATGGACCTGTTTTACAGACTGATAGAGACAACTGCTTATTGAATATACGCTCAAATATCTTCACCATTGGATAGTGATTTTGAATTATCAAATTTATCGCTATTATGCATTGTAGTATGCAAGTAGTTCTAGACTGCTTCCTCCAGTGGTTACCTGCACATGTTGACATTGCAGGCAGTGAAAGCGCAGATAGACTGGCGAAAGAAGCTAGAAATCTTAATAATGAAAACTTTGTCAGTGTTACCTTATTAGACGTAAATGCTGTAGCAAATTTCAATTTGAGAGAGAAGTCAATTCCTGTAAAGCATCAAATCTGTAATATAAGTGGAGACCGCCTTATAACAAAAACTATTGATAGGCTAAGAACAGGTCCTTACATAGGAATGAAGTTTGATAGGGATGGCAGAAGATCTTATAGGAATTGTGATAACTGTTTAGATACAGAGCTGACACCTGCTCATATTTTTGACTGCCCAGCTATTCTTGCTGCTCTACAAAAAAATAGGGGTCCTCTTTTCGTCAACAAATCTCTATGCGGACAATATTGAAGAGATTGTCAGAACAGTCATCAGGGCCCATGGTGCTATTTGATTTGGTCCCGTCCTGGATACGACATCATCATCAAGTAGTTCTAGAGTAGCGATACTCAACCTGCGGCCCACCGAGCATTGTTAAGTGGCTCGGTTATGGCCCATTCTCGAAAAATTTACTTATTTCAGAACACTGTATTAAAAATTTGTTGGGAAATTCTTTGTCAAGAAATCAAATAGTATATCAATTTTGCTGTCGGTGTCGTACGGGTTACGGATTGATATTCTTTTTCTACTTGGAACGGTTATGGTTAGTGATGACAGGCATCAGTAGAGCAGAGACAATTTTATGGGTGGAACTAATTTGTAACTATCTTTCATATCTTGCAAGCGAAAAATATTCGAAGAAAATATATTGTTTCAAGACGATTGGGAGGTTGACTATTTTGTGGTGAAAAACAAACATGGATCAATAATTGTTTCATTTGTCACGAAAGTGCTGTATTTAAAAAATACCAATAAACAGGAATCATTCAATGACTTTTCCTTGGAGATCTCTTTCAAGAGGTGATAAATAGGCTTGCTTGAATAATCTTTGCAACAGCAACAAAGTGTTTTGTCAAAGGTAATATTACAGCGGTAACAAAGACATCCTGTGAAGTTTGTTGTATTATTGGTAATAATGAAACTGTTTACTGATGCAGAAATTATGAAGAAGTGTTTCTTAAATGCTTCTAATGTAGTGTTAGGGACTAAAATAAATAATAATTAAAAAAAAGCAAAACAGGAGCTATAATATTTTGATCAATTTTCCACATTTTAAATTTTTAACGTTATCTTAGTCTTAAAGCATTCCCCCCCCCCTCCCGCCTTCCCCGTTTATTCTCATGTTGCCGCCCGCGTGAAAGAACTAACATATGTATGCGGCCCGCGAGAAATAGCTGAAATATGTATGCGACCCAGCAGAGAAAAAGGTTATGAGTACCCCTGTTCTAGAGCGATATATTAATTTAAACTTCTAATATTATTCAAAGGAAGCATGCACCAGAATGTGGCTAAGAAATCTTTTCTTATCTAATTTTTAATTTGTCATTGCACTGCAATATACTCCAAGCGATGTACAGATATTTGTCAAAGTAATGGAAACACCTTAGATTTACAAAGGATCCTTTATTAGTGTTGTGTAGGACAGCTTTTGGCATGTAATACAGCTTGGATTCGCCTAGGACAAGTGCTGAATAGTGTTTAGAGGAAGGGTGGGCAGACTCTCTTTTCCAGGGTACGGGCTACTTATAATTTTTTCAAAGATGTTGTGGTTCACTCAGTATCAGTAAGTATTTGTTATTAATAATTTTTTATTAATTAATGCTAATTATTTATTCAGTAATTTATTTTTTACTGTTTTTTGTTCCCGATAATCTGCAAAATAAAAAATATGCTTGACTGCGTATTGGGGTATGATACGAGAATGGTAGACTTTCGCCCTTCCTTGAAAAATTCTTGTGTGTGCCACTGCCCAGTGTCGTAGGTGTGGTGAGGTAAGGAAAAGGTCAACAATATCTATTATAGCTAAATAATAAATAGGGAACATGTACTTACCTACAGAACTAAAATAAAAAAAACTCACACTTTTAAAACCGCATTTAAAGCAAAACGCAAGATAAACACATAATAATAATAGCCACTAAAATAATATCAAATGTTGCATTTATTATCAAACAATTCAAAATGCATTAAGAAATAAAACATTTTTGTCTAAAATTAGTTGTCGTTGCTATAGTCAGTAGAAGACTGCATACTGTCGGCTAATCTTGAATATTTCCGTATATAATCACTAACTGTTGAAATCTTCAGGTGGTCACCCCAAAATGTCTTGGTGATACACCGGGGCTCATCCCGGATTTAGAAAAATACTGTACCATTCTTCATGGGAAATATTCTGGGAGAGATGCTGGTGAAGGTAACCGATTCCGTATTGAACGCTCTAAAATAAATCATAACGGTTCAATTACATTGAGATCGGATGACTGAACGGGCCCCAAGGTAGAAACTTCATTCTCGTGTACATCAAACCATGATTGGACAAGTCCCGCTACATGGATAGATGCAGTATCATCCTGGAAAATTCCATCTCCTGCCGGAAACAAAGTTTACGTCATAGGATGGACCTTGTCAGCTAAAACTTCTCTGTACCTCTCTCCGGTGATCCTTCCTTTCAGGGTTACGATTGGTCCAGCTGAATACTACGACACGGCTGCCCATATAATGATAGATCAACCTCCATGTTTAACAGTTGGAAGGAGATAATCACGGTTATACACTTGTACTGGTGTCTTTCAAACGTGCACCCATCCTGTTGTAGGGAAAAGTGTGAAAGACAATTCGTCAAACCATATTACTTTCTTCCACTTATCAATCGACCAGATTTTGTGAGTGTGACACCACTGTGGACGATGTTTGACATGACGAGTTTCTTGGAAATTGCTGCCTTGCCGTAAATGTTCTGTTTAGGAAGGTGCCTTCTAACTGTTATCGTTGTAACTGGAGAATCCAGATGCTGATTGGGCTCTGTGGCCACTTTTGCTGCAGTTGTTCGCTTTATAGACATTACAATCCGCTTCAATACCCTTCGGTCTCATTTACGGAGCTTCTCTTTCCGTCCACTGTTTTGTTTTGCCGAACTTATCTTGCCACGCTGTGTGTATGTTGTCATGTCTTAACACACCGTACCTCTAGAAACGCCTTAGAGTCGGGATGTTTCGGTTACATTTGATCCAGCTAGATGGGCTCCTACACTATAGCCTGTATAAAAATCTGAAAGCGCCTGAATTTTACGTTTTTGAAAAAAAAAATCCAAGACTTAAGAACTTAAATAAATCTACCACATATTACCAGAATATATAAGTTTCTATTTATAAGGAGAAATGGATAGCTATTATTATATTTTAATGCTTACGAAACGCATTCAAAAATGTCACTTTTATTCACGGGTGTTTCCATTATTTTGATAACCACCTATATATTTAGCGACAATTACTGTACCCGAATATGAATTCTTTATTTCACTCCACCAAGACTGCGACGAATCAACTTTGAAGAGTTAATCTCTTTTTAAAAAGTTTTCTGTGAAGATATTAGAAAACTCGGCTTAAGTTTTAAAGTTTTTACGTATTTAATGCTCATTAATTGCAATTAAATTCATACATGACTCAAAAGGCCATTTCCTAATTAAGCTTGAGGTCCATTGGCAAACAAACCTTGATTCCCGGTTTGCTTGGGGGGGGGGGAATCAAGCCCCAAACAACATTCGAAATGTAATATAAAAATAAAAAGCCTAAAGGACAATTTTTCCTACCGTCTTAACGTATTATCGGAGGAAAGGATTTGTGGCAGTTTGCCAAAAATTACAGATAAATTTTTAATTTCTGAACAAGAGAAGAGGAATATTTATGTTCCGGATGTGGGTTCTCGCTTATCAGATATTGATCTCTTATTGGGAGCAGATGTATTAGGATTGATTTATACAGGGAAGCTCATCAAATTAGAATGTGGTTTAACGGCTGTAGAGACACATTTGGGTTTTGCATTAATGGGTAAGGATACTAAAATTAATGAAGCAAAGTCCTTATCTACTGTAAATGAGCAACAGAAGCCTAGGTCTGCCATGAGCATGTCCAATCAAATATTGTCCTTGGATGTTAAGGAATTGAGGAGTTTAGAAACCATTGGAATAAGCGATCCGGTAGAGAATTTCAAGGGAAAGGAACTCAATTCCAAATCCATAAAAAGGTTTAAAAATGAGTTAGATATTCTTCCGGACGGAAGGTATCAGTCAAAATTGCCGTTCAAAATAAAAAACAGCTTGGCGAGTTACAAAAACGTAACTTGGAAAAGACACCAAAAAATGTTTCAAGGTATAATCGAAACCAATTGTTTCGATGATTATGTGTCTGTTTTCAAAGAAGGGGAAAATCTAGGATTAATTGAAAGAGTCCCAGAATAATGGAATAAATAATGACGTGTATTATCTACCTCATAGACCCGTACTGACACCTGCTATAAGACCACTAAGATAAACCCTGTTTTTGATGTTACTGCTAGGGGGAGTGGAAAACCTTCACTAAAGGGGACACAGTACGATTAAACTGACAAAAATTGGTCAAAGAATCAAATTTAATTTTTTTTAGCCGTAATTATTTTTTCTACAAACTCACAAAATTTGAAAGCCGTAAGTTTAAAAAACGCAGAGTTGTGGTAACTTTTACGTTTGTTTTTATTCACATCCCAATAGCAAATCAAAACTTAAAACTGACGAATCTTGGAAAGATAAAATAATCGGTTTGTCTTCATTTAAAATGCTAGGGCTTTTTTTCTATTGTGCCTAATACTTGAAAATTTTTTTTGCTTGTTGCTACAAGTTGGCAAGCATTTTTCAATCAAAGCAATGCTTATTTTTTAAAAAATAAATAAATTTAGAATTGACGTATTTTTTAAGGAATTTTCAATAAGCATTCAAAGAAAAAAGTATTGTATGAATACCAATTATGTTACTGCAAAACCCATACCAAATTTTGTTATACATCGTTGACGTACTTGTAAATCAAATGTTATACATTTACGTCAATTTTTGCAGGAGAAGTAGCATTTTAAAATCACTTCATGTTTCTTTTTCCCTTAAAAAATTAAATGGCTAGTTTTTTATGAATTTTTGAGCACAAAATCCGTTTTGCATCATACATACACATGAGAAGCAACCAAGAAAATCCTTAAATCTAAAAATTTTGTGTAAATCATACCATGTCCCCTTAACGATGTGCTTCATAAAGGCCCTAGTTTGATAGAGTTAATAATTAGATTTCTCGTTTGTACCCGATCGGCCTATCAGCTCACTTTGAGAAAGCCTTCCTGCAGTAAGCAATAGCCTCTAACATAGAGAATTCTTAAGATTTTTCTACCCTCTTGAGAGGATAGTAGGGAAATGGTTTATTGGCACTGTCGAGTTGTTTTCGGAGTTTGTTCAAGTCCTTTCTTATTGGCGGCTTCTTTAAATCATTTGCTTGAACATTCTTTGGAGTGTACGGAAATTATTTCTAAACTAAAACATTCATTCTCTATGTTGATAATTGCGTTAGTAGTGTTTTTACTCAGCAGGAAGTAAGGAACTTTATTTCTAGTGCTAAGGCTGTCTTGAGCAAAGGATGTTTCAAATTGAGGAACTGGGAGAGTAATGTTAATGATCCAGGTGTCTCTAAGTGTACGGGAGATACTAACTTGTTAGATATAATATGGAATTTAGATAGAGACACGCTTAGGTGCTCTGTAGTAAATGAAATTCATCAAAACAAGGGTAATACGACAGAAAGGACAATTTTGTCATTTGTGCAACAGTTCTATGATCCTATTGGGATTTTATCTGCCATCACCTTACTGCCTGAAATTTGGCTCCAAAAAGCCTGGAAGATTAAATTGGCCTGGGATGACCCTCTACCCCCAAGACAGGTTTTCCAGATGGCTACTTGAAGTGGCAGGTTTAAGTAAGGTAGAAATTCCAAGATATTTAAATGTTAGTGGAAAGTCAGAGTCGCATATTTTTGTAGATGCGTCTGAGAACGCTTATGCGGCCTGTGTTTTTACTAGGTCAGTTACCAATAATGGTGTTCAGGTTCATCTGATAAGAGCCAAAACAAGAGTGGCACCAATTAAAACTATATCGATACCTCGGTTAGAACTGCCAGCCTGTAGTATTGGTGCAAGATTAGCTCTTTCGGTTCGGACAGCACTTGACCTACCACACCTTAAAACAACATTTTGGACAGATTCGATGGTTGCACTGTGGTGGATTAAGAGCCGTGAAGAATGGTCAATATTTGTTTTGAATCGAGTCAGAGAGATAAATGAAGTAGACTCTCCCACGAAAATTGGAGGCATGTCCCGGGAATTTTAAATCCAGCAGATGTTCTCTTAAGGGCTTGCACTCCACAACAATTGTTATATTTAAAATGGTTTGAAGGTCCCACCTGGATAAGGAAAGATGGCCAATGACAAAAATAGATTGTGAGGTTAAAGAGGTAAATGCTGAAAGGAGAAAGATTACATTGTGTAGTGTTAACGTAAAAGAAAATTTTCCTTGGTACGCACAGAAATTTTCAAATTATCACTCGAAAATCGGGTTAGTAGCAGGGATAAAAAGATTCATTGCTAACTGTCGTAAGAGGCATGATAATAGAAATGGGGGAGAAATCTCCAATTTAGAGTTTGAAAATGCGGAAAAGATACTTATAAGGACTGTTCAAAGAGAATGTTTCTCTGAACCAAGGAATGTACCTATAATCAATGTAGTTAAAGATAATGAGGGATTATTGCGTGTTAAGACTAAAATTATACCGAACGTAAGGATGATCCTTGCTTTTTAACACCCATCCTCCTTCCAGCAAATTGTGCGCTAACCACACGACTAGTTGAGTACTTGCAAAAATCCAATTGTCATGCGGGTACTCAAATACTGTTTTCAATAATAAGGGGGAAATATTGGATTTTAAAATCGAGGAGAACTGTCAGACAGATTATTAGAAAGTGTGTCGTGTGCAGACAATACAACGCAGGACAAGCTAGCTGCCAGTGCTCCTGTTGCCTTGTCGGGTTAGGGATGCCAAGGTATTCGAGGCGGTTTGATCTTACGCTCCACACCTCAAAAACCTACAAATGTCCATAACAGGAGTTACTTCGGTTAGAGGTAACTTTGGTTATTGTAGGTATTTGAGGCAGTTTGATCTTACGTCCACACCTCAAAAACCTACAAATGTCCATAACATGAGTTACTTTGGTCAACTCTGGGTTGACTTCTTGATCACTATAGTCTACTGGCACTTTAGACTGGGTCGGTGACTCTGGAACCCTTTCCATACCAACAGCTGCAATCGGAAGCTCTTCAGGCTGTATTTCCAAAGAAAATATCCTTTGAATAGGACGAATTATCTCCGTAATACAATTTAGAAGGAAGAAGGGGCCAGCTAGATCAATACCTGTTACATTGAATACCTTGGCATCCTGTCACGGAAGCTAACTATTTTACATATTTAATGCTACGTTTAAATTAATTTTACAGCACCAAGAAACAAACTAAGCCGTCATTTATTCCAATTAAAACATTTATTAATAGAACAGCAAATTAAGAACATTATTTACATTTTATCTTGTTGAGTAATTCATATACTACTTCTCCAAACGATTATGGTTTATTTACATTTAATCTTGCTGAGTAGTTCATATACTACTTCGCCAAACGATAATGGTTTATTTATATTTAATCTTGACGTAACAAAAGTTGTTTTCTATTTAGTTTTTAATTGGATTCATTTCTGATATTTAACTTTCAATTAAGTTGATTTCTATGTAATTTACAAAGTTATTCATTACTAAATTATAATCGTGGGATAATCTTTCTTTCAATAATACTCGAAAAAAAAACTGAAATGGTTTTCTTGGCGATCTTTCTGTTTCCATTGCCTCTCTTTTCCAAAGTTCATTGTTTCCAGTTTGATATACATCTACTTAAAAGAAAAAAACCCTAAAATTTGACTCCTCTCTTTCCGCCATTTCCTATTTTTAAGCTTCCTTTTCATACATATATGTATATAATTTATTCCTCGCCAATCAGCATTTCCCTATAATTTTTGTTTTTCAGCTAGATGCCACCCTCGTAGTCCAATATCCTATTATACGTAGCTTCATCGCCTTAAGCGACCACCGTAGCCTAGTGATCATGGTTACGATTTCGTAGTCCGTATTGTTGTGTCCTGGTGAAATTGAAGACTCGTCGTGTGGAGGAACTGATGCCCGTTAAATCTGTCGAGCTCAGTCCTTCCGTTGGCGTGGAGTGGAAGTTTAAAAGAGGGTGATACCGACTCAAGTGTCGACCACGTCATTTGACCGATGGTTCAGAATTATGAGGTTCATCGCTGATAGTCCTCATGTTGCATTAGGGGATCGTATAATGAACTCCCAAATTCTATTCATCGTCTAAAGTTTTGCATATCTAAAAAATAAATTACTTTTCAATAATAAGTTTGAAATTTTATTTATATATGTTGTGACGGGCTCTTCGCGCTTTCCATTAATTGTCCTATTGAGTTCTTTGGGGCCGAAAAAGGCAAATTCTTTCCAACCAAATCCAGAAGCGAAGCGTGATTATGCAAATTAAGAACCTTTTAAATAGCAGAAGTTTAGCGTAAGCAAGGTAGCCTTTTGGCTAGTGATTATGCAAGTCTGTGTTTAAGCGCATATTCGAGTGTTCAGCTATTCGTGCCAGTGCTTTCAGGTCTAGGTGGATACCATTCCACGCGAGATAAAGGAACTACATCTAAGATTCGAGTGTGTTGCTGCTACCTAGGATATAGAGGTAAGACCGTTCTATTAAATACTAGGAACTGTGTATATATAGAGGTTAGGAGTAAGCGATAAAGTTAAATATAGTGGTCAGGTTCGCGCTTATTTGGTAATACGTATTGTGTGTTTCTTCACCTCAGATCCGCTAAGTTTAAATATAAATATTATCATTGTATAGTGTTTAAATTAAGATCTTAATAAAGAGATATTAAGATTATGGCAACGCCTGGTTCTTCATTCACTCCCACATCTTTAGGTCAAGACGAAAACGTAGAAGTAAGGCAGCACCCACGGCCTAATGCCTTGGGCCGAACGCCCAACTGTTATGTTGATGTTAGCTTGCTAGCTAGTAATTACTAAAAGCTAACAAATAAAACTGTTTATTTTAACAATAACAAAGAAAAAGGGGACAAAATAATTACACCAACACTTTACTAAAACATTTAAGTTCGCGTTGTTGCCAAAATGGCTAAAGTTCGTCTTAAGTATTTTTTCACCTCGTTCTCCGTTTCGACCAGGTCTCTCTCTGGTGATTGATGCTCGCCTCCCTGTGAAGTGAGTTGAGTTACGTGTCAGGGCGCATGCAGTGGCGCCCCCCTCCCCTACCCCTTCACATATACAGTCGGAACTCAGAACAACGAAGTCGCTAAATCCCGGGAAAAAGTTCGTTATATGGAAAATTCGTTATATAGAGGTTCATCTTTTAATATATTTTATGAACCACATAAAACAAATTTTAAATTCATAAACGCTATATATTTAAAAAAGTAATTATTCACACCTTTTTTAAAATTAATATATTTTTATTTTATATATCGTACCCATCAAAAGAAAAAAAGAAAAACTTCAAGGAAAACAAGAAAAAACAATGTCGAATGTGTCACTGAATTTTCAATATTAAGAAAATAATTTTATATTAAAATCAATAAATTTTAAGGATATTTTCTAATTTAAAGCATACAAGTAATATTAAACATACATTATTTTATAACTAAAACATGCGGACACGGGACACTCCACTGAGTGTGAAAGGGGATATGGAAGATGTTTCTAGTGAACTGGACAATGGGAGTTAAAGGAGCACTTCTTAGATGAAACGTTCAGAACTCTATTGCTCTCGGCGAGTTAGGATCTAATAAAACCAGTTCAAGATTTACCATAAAATGTGTTACGGTATCCGACTGTGGGTTCGGAGACAATTTTCTAAAATATAACTTAAATAATTATTTAATTGTTATTTTTTAATTA
>BMAV01005638.1:96046-142755 GCA_019973955.1 Trichonephila inaurata madagascariensis | reverse complement strand
GAAATTATAGGTATAGCAATCGACAATTTATCGTCAGATAAAAAAAAATTGGCCATAAAAAAGTAAATTTTCTGTCTGTCATCAAATGTCTGGTCAAAGCGAAAAAAACGTTCTTGGCCTCTATATTTAATGTTATGCAAAGGTAGATACAAAACAAGGATTACTTCGGATGAAACACTGTTTCATCTGTCATTCACAACTGGCAAAACGAAGGTATAATATTTCTTGCAAAAAGCGTCGCAAAGACGCAGCTGTTTTACAAAAGGCAAGTTTGCCATCAGATGTTATAGTATGGTTGGGAATGTCCTCTCAAGGCCTTACAAAACCATTTTTTTGAAGAACCGAAGTCTAAAATTAATGTTAAATACTATCATAATAAATTTTTTAAACACTTGATCAGAAAAATTAAACGTCTTTACTCTCAAGGAAACTTTGTTTTTTACCATCATTGTATACCAAATCATACTGCAAAATCAACTATAAAATTACTGAAATATAAAAAAATAAATTTTCCTCCTCCAGATAAATGACTATCACTATCCCCTGTTTGTATTCCTTGCGATTATTATTTATGGGGATATTTAAAAAAAAATAATTAAATAAACGTAAAGAACGAGCATTTTAAGGGTTTCAAAAAGCAATTAAAGAGGAAATTGGAAAAATACTTCAAAAATGATCGAAAAAACTCTTTTGGCTTAGCCGAAACGTTTACATAAAGTGTACTGCGCTAGAGGAAACTATATTGAAAATTCCATGTAAATAACTGGACCCAATAAAAATTTATGATCCTCTGAAATTGGTCAAACTATTTATGAACTATTGGTCAAACTATTTTTTTACTCTATATAGCCATCGAGCCGCAAATCCTCTCGTGAGGTTGGTGGAAGGGGGAAAAGGTGAGAAGCCCCTGAACACCCCAGAGTGTTCTCCCTCCAAATTGGAGTGGAACCGAGCCAAATGGTACTGTCACCTGTATGGTGCTCAAAACTACGGCAAATGACAGGCGTATAACTAGCTCTCTGCCATAATGAATTTCGTGGGCCTTGATCTGATGTTACTGTCGATCAGGTGGCATAAGTTACAACAACACTGATTTTTTCTCACGCTGTGCGTGCCTCTCTTTTGTGGCACATTTGTAACGGGTCTATTCGCGTTCTTCCAACTAATCTTCTTGGGGAATAATGGCTCTTTAAATATTATTCCATTGAAAACTTTCCTCCGAAGAAGAAGACGCAATTTATTCGAATCAGGGCTTATATTTAAAGATTAACTCTCAAGTTCGAGGACGACAGAGGTTAGAAGCTAACAGAATAGCAAGTAGAGATTAACGTTAAGCTAAGCGAGAGCGCTTCGTAGATTATTTGATTAATATTAAGATTGACGATTTGGTCAATTAGTTATTAAATTGGATTCGGGTCGGTTTGAATTGGATTACTTTCGAAATTATCATCAAATATAAGAAGGTGTATTTCCTGGACGTGCTAAGTGTAAGTGATCCGATTTATAATTATATCTCTAATTATCTCGTCTACCTCGCTTCTGCTCCCATATTTAACTATTGGTGCATTTCTTAACTTGGATTGTTGAAATTTGTGACGTTGTTGAGAATTGTTAATAAATTGAGTTATATTGACTATGTGTGGCTTATCTTCCTTCTGACCCTTTTACATTAATGGAGGGGACCACAATCCATTACAATCTTGATTTGCACACACAGAATACGAGCTAGACGAGTTCATGTGCTCTGGTTATGTTTTGTCCGTATTTTGTTTATCATTAATCTTTCCTCCCTACTTTGTGAAGATATGTAAAAACCAGGCCATTGAAGGTTAGTCATATTGGCCCAAAAAGTTCAAATTGGTTACAAAAGAGAAACAATTAAGTCAGTGCTTCTCAAACTGTCAATATTTGCGACCCAATTTTCAGTCATAATTTTTATCGAGCTTTCTCAATTTCTTACACTAACAATGCATTTAATGCAATAATATTGTACTTTGATGCTTAAAAAAAAGCAACAATACCGTACAAATTATCAAGATAAGTATAAAATTTTGTATATGACAGGCCCTTACGAGTCACTAGTAATTACTAAACTTGTTTTTAATTTAGTATTGATAAATTAATTATCAAATACTTTGTGTAGTACTAATACATTTATAAGTATATTACATCAGTGTAAATGTGTGGTTAATATTTTATTATGTCAAATGTATTTCGTTTTGCTTCTTTTCAGAAAATTGATAATTGTTTTAAATCTTTTATTTTCGACTTTTCGATATGTCCGCACTCCCCACGCGTAGAGTTATCACGCAATCCTAGGGAGGAGCGCCCCACAGTTTGAGAAACGCTGAATTAAGTGGTCAAACTTATAAGTGATTTTTTAGTTTTGCTATGTGTGAAAGAAAGAAACTTTTGTGTAACATGTAGTACAAATATTTATTCATTATTGCTCTGTGTTGACGACTAATTTTTTTTAATAAATTGATTGATATTTGTTTAATTTCTCAAACGCAGTTTCATGGACAATTTCTTAGATAAATCTTTTAATGGAATGGAATCTTCTCTTGAGACAGATGCTTTGCGACAGAGAACATCTTCACTTCACTCAAAAGAGAAAAAGTATTATACCCGAAGCCTGAAGGACAAAAAGCGGCAGTCGATACAAACTCTACATTGGTAATTGATTACAATTCTGAAAAAAATAAATTAGCGTTAGTAATTAAGATTTCAGTGCGTTGATAAATTATAAGACCACTAACGAATTAATGCATTTCTAAAAAAGAAAATATAATATGTAATTTTTCACGTGTGTATTTAACATTGATTTTGAAATACACCGACTTCTAAAAGTTAAGATACAAGGCATTTTTCGAAGCTCTCCATTAAAAAAATGGCAGCACCAATAAGTTCCATTGTTTATATGAATGGTAATTATATACTTTAAGAAAACTTATGTGAAAAAAAAAACGCGATAGCCATAACTTCTTTTTTAAGGAAACTGACATTTAAGTAGAAATTAGAGAAAATGTTCAAAAATCAGCAATGTTACATTCAACAATGAGGTTAAAGTTTTCTTTTAAGATATTCATCGAAAATGTTGGTATTGAGAATACTTTATTTGTACTTTTTCAAATTTTTTTTATAAAAGCGTATTAAAATGATGATAAATCACGTAAGCTACATACATTTTGTGCAAAGTCCCAGGGGAAAAAAATTAAGTTTTTGACATGAATACCGTATTTACTCGAATCAACGCCTCACTATTTTTCAGAGTTAATGCCATTGAAAATTTTGTGCGATTTAGAATCGAAGGCAAAACATCGGTTGGGGATGAGAGAAATTGAGTTCTTACCCCTTTCAAAAGGAAAAATATAACCGTCCATTCTGACCACTTGCATTGATGTTTTATCTCATTCGGCAGCTTATCTGCAGTATTCAATCTATCCAAAAACCTCTTTGTCTTCTCTCATTCAGGAAACATTTTTCGTAAACATTTTCTATTAGTCACCTAATTATCAAAGGTATCAGTAATAGCAGCAGGACGAGTTCACTATAATGTGAGCGTGAAAAGGGAGTCAATTTTATATCCGGAAAAAAATCGGAAACACAGCAGCGGCCACTGAAAATTTGATACGGACGAAACAAATGTACGTTGATGGCGTAGGTAAAATTACATAATTTTTGCTTATAAGTGTTCAACAGACTTTAATAATTGTTTTACATTCTTCCATAATACATTCTTTTAAAAATATGTTGCATAACAAAGACACTGGATGATACGGAAAACGACACCGTGTCCGAAAATGACGATATCGGCACCAAATTCAAAGTCAGTTGTGACAATGGGAGGGAAGAACCATTTTCGAAACTTGATACTGACGGTTAGAGTAATAATAAGTTCATGTATGTATTTGAAAGTTTTTAAAATTGGTAAAAAATAAATTAGTTATTAACTTCTTATTAATTCTCATTAAAAAAATTATTTTTTAAAATTTCAAGAATTGCATCGGATACTCGTATGTGAATGAACCTTTTACAAATTTTTTTAAAAACTTTCTCAAAAACTTGTAGAGAATTTGGGGGTGCGTCTTAGAATTAATTGATGACATCATTTTTTCGCAAAAATATGTTAAGAATTTGGGGTGCGGTTTAGAATCGATGGCCGCTTAGATTCGAGTAAATACGGTAGTTTAAAAAGCAATATTCCATAGTAGATCTGTAAGCTGAGTTTGTGCATAACTGCAATTTTTTTTTGTATCATTTAATTTATTTTTATTAATTTTCCTCCAATGATGAATATTATTTGCTAAATATAGAATGTTACGAAGAATTATATAAAAGATGGATCTAAAAAAAATTTTTTTTTTTCTTCACAATTTTAAAATCTACTTAAGCTTATCTTTGTATATAAATTAAGGGTAAAAATGAAATGTAAGACATTAATTTTTATGATAAGTACCGCAACAAGGGGATAAATATTTTTTTATGCTAAAAAGACTAAGTAATTTTTGTCAAAATGCAATATCATTTTAGCTCTTTTTAACATGTATTGCTCTGAGAAGACACCTAGCAAATAATTACAAGTAGAAAAACATAAAGTATTTTCAGCAGTTTCTTTAGTATTAATTTTTTTAAAAAAAACCTACTGTGTCGAAATGATAGTGCAGGATAAAGCAGAAGACAAAAACAGCTTGAATCGATTTGCGACCTATTTATTTACTTGCGTAGTCCATAAAAATTTTATATGTGATTTGTATTATATTGTTAATTAGTTGTTTTACTGTTTTTTCCTTCTTTTATTTCCTTTTTGTATGTTTAAAGGTTAAAGTTGAACTATTGTTCATGTCCTGATGTTTGCCTGCCCAGGGAAATCATTTATGAACATTATTTGGAGTTCTGCAAAAACGAAAAGATAGTTCCAGCTTGCAAAGCAACTTTTGGCAAAGTAAATATCAAATTTAAACATGTATTAGGATGTTGTTTTAGATTTGTATCCTATATTTAAAACTATTTTATGTTAGAGCAGTAAATACTAAGCTTACTGTGCCAATGGATCCCCTTTTTATACCAAAAATCTGGCAATGAGCCCCAAGTGAAATAACTTTGCTTCAATGCATAGTAGAAAAATTACAAATTCAACTTTGTTGTTCTCAAAATGGTCAATCAGTGTAAGTTGTATAAAAAGTCACACTAATAAGAACCAAAGTATACATATAAGAGCTTTTAAACCCTTTTAAGGATTGAGACAACCCTGTTAATTTCAGGAAATTGAATCTTTCAAATTTTATTCTCATTTTGAAGTTCTTGCTATTATTAGTTATAGAATTATTTTTAATCAAACTCGCTTGAAATCTCCGAAATTCCGAACGTATCACCAACAATTTACTTTTTTCCCCGAATCGTGAAACATCGAATAAAATTATTTTAAACATGGCTTATTGGAATTTATACCTAACAATCTTTTCATTAAAAAGCTAACCCGACAAATAGCAATTTAGCTTCAATTAATAATTTCTCTCTTAAAGTAAAAATACTTTTTTTTATTTTAAGTAATAATACTGCTCAATAAATAATATTTTAAGAAAAGAGTAATTGTATGGTATTTATACGTGAACTAGAAGCCATACATATGCATTAACTGTTATTTTTTTTCCCCTTTTAATTTCAGTTAATTCGAAACACCTTCCCTAATGTCACTTCAAAAAGATTAGGTGCTCGTGGTCACTCCAAGTAAGTGTTCAATTCTTGATTTACCTGACTTGAAAATACCCGGTTTGCAAAAATCTCATTTACATACCAATATGTGCAATTGAAATTCTGCTTATTCTTAAATTAATAGTATAGTATATTGCAAAAAAAAAAAAAAAATAGATATATTTAAGAACTAATGATATTAAAATCTACATTTCTTTAATACCACATAAAGTTTTAAGGCTAATTCATATAGGATCAATTTCGCAAGTATTAGCAAATAATTGTTATAAATATATGTCCATGATATCAAAAGATTGCCGGGAGAGAGAGAGAAGAGCTAATATAAACTACTAGAGCTCAAAGGGAATTTATTCAGTTGAGTTCCTTACTATGTGTGTGTGTCTACCTTTTTTAAACAGTTGCCCCATAATCAAAATGATGGTATATAAATACTGTTCTGAGACATTACTCTTGAAGCAGTCGGAACTGTTACCTGTAAATTTTGAAACTTGTTAAAGTGTGCATTACCTGTGTACTCTGTAGATTTTACTTGATTTGTTCAGTTGATTCATCTACAATTTTATTTGGTTGTCGATAACTCTTCGAATTAATTCGAAAACTGCAGAATCAATAAATATTTTAACTAAAACAGAAGCAAACAGTAAAGATTATAATTATTTTATGTAATTAATTACATCACTTACAACTTTAAAGTTTATCAGTTCTGAAAACCTCACACGGAATTTATAAATACGTTGCACATTAAAATTTTATAAGTTGTACTATTTTTACATTTAATATATTTATGAAGTTATTTTTATTCAGGTATCATTACAATGGCATAGGAATAAAACAAAATAGCGAATATTGTCAGCCAATACAAACTGACCGAGGAATCACACGGTGAGTAGCTTCATGATTTTTTTTCTGTTAATTTAACACTATACAATAAACTAAATTCATCCTACTTTTGCTTGCAAGCAAAAACCCCTTTTCTCCCAGTTATTAAAATACTACTTCAATAAAAATAGACAATGTTTCAAAATGCAGCATCTATCTGAAAAATAGATGCATAATTTTTGTTTAAAACGTTTGGTGAATGACCTTCGCAAGGGGGTAAAAATTTATATGCATGTATGTGCGTAGTTATTTTTCAACATTTTGTTTTATTACACCTAAGTGTGTGTGTGTGTTGGAAGCGCCGTAACTTTGCAAAAAACAAAAACATGGATCAATGTGTCAAATACGTGGTTTTGATTAAAGCTCGAAAAATCAGCAAAAGATTGCCATGAAATGTTTTTAATAGTTTATGTGCAAGATAGTGTTACGAATTTTGTGTAAAATAGTGTAAATAATTTGTATTTGGGATGTGTGTAATGTCTCTATCTTACTCTAAATTAGATTTAATTTACGTTAAATTCACAAACAGCACCGCCCCTTACGTTATAATGGTGATTCAATGGGAACTTGGCGAAATCTTGGCGATAGAGCCAAGTTGGCGTAATTTTTGGTGACTTGGCGATCATGTTGGAGACCATTTTTGGCGAGTTCGGGACCCTCTGGGTTCTTCTAGAAATTAGTAGAGAAATGCACCAATTTTAAGATCTCTGAAGCAAGCGGTCTTTCTCGAATTATCCGCGAGGGATATAAACAGAAAGATGCCCGCTGAAAGTCTGGTTTTGTCCTGTGATCAGTTAGTATTGATCTGATTGCTGAATAGAATAGTGATTACTTCGGCTGTTGAAAGAGCGATTGCTTGTGAATAATCTTTTATATACATGTATTTTAGACACCGATAATTGTGTCTGAGTACTGTTGAAGGTGTAAAGACCTTCTGAGATTTATTCTGCGAATATTGCTGCTGAATCCTGTATTTCTCAATGATTGAATTTTCAACAATAAATTCTCATCGCTCTTAAAGAACTGTCTTATCCTTTGCGACTGAGTGGCATAAAATCCTCGAACCCAATTAACGTAACAATATTGTATGCTTAAGCAGTAGCATAACGTACAACCCCGCACCGCGGGGGAGGGGCACAGGATTCCAGGGTGCCCAAAGCCTGACTGACGCCAAGTAGGTATTTAACCAATTTATACAATATTAAAGTCAAAACCCTATTTTGCAGGGTGGGGGTGGGGAGCTAATATTCTCTGTTACGCCACGGTGTTGAAGTATGCGCCTGAGTGGTATCAACTATTTCGTGAAAGCTATGACAGCCGGAACACCCTTTACTGGGAGTGATGAGGATCACAGTAACATACACAAGGGAGGGGGGTTAAGGGTTCATCCCCACTACAGACCAAAAGATTTATAATTTTTACCTTAGACATTACCCCTCTGGGCTTTGGTTTACGTGTTTTTTATAATGTTATCTCCTTATTGGGTAGAAATAAATTTTACTCGCTTCTGTGCAGAATGAAAAATTAAAACCCTGACCTGGATGAATGTGCTCCTACTATATAGTTAAAAATTTTCGAAAAGGGAAATTAAAAAAAGCAAAATTCTTTTAAGGAATTTTTATCTACGATAAAAATCAGTTTTACTACTTATTAAGATATGAATTATAATAAAACAATGAAATTGGTAATATTGTACGTGTTTATTATAATAAAACAAAATAATAAATTGACCATTTATATTATAAAAGCAAAAAATTAGAATTTTTAATTCATTGCTTATCGCATTTTTTACATATAAGTGTGTCCGTTGTACATTTTCCGCAAACATATTTTTTACATTTAGAGCAAATTTTGTTGGTTTTATTTTCTTTACAGTATCCTATTTGACATCTTTTACGTTCATAAGCATCTGTAGTGGACTTAGGCAACGATCCTTTCGTATTTTTTCTTTGTTTTGGTTATTCAAGGGCTTCTCGAAAATCGGCGCCAAGTTCTACTGCTAGCTTGAGTAAAAAATCTTGTCTTGAGATGTTTTCTCCTGTCGTTTGCTTGTACAAAATCCAGGCATTTATGCCGGCTAAATCAAGGATATTGAAAAAAACTTGGAGAAGCCATCTGCAAGACTTAGAACTTAGACATTTCTTGAAATTATTCTCAGCTATTTTGAATGAACTACTAGCAACAGTCTTTGCAGAAACGTGCAACTTACCGACTACAATACGATAAGCAGTATGACTCTCGATAAGCTTATAAAACAAAAAAATGCTCTCCGGGTCAAATGACCTGTTGTGGTAGATAACGGTATACGACAAGTATTACACAAAATAAACAACAAAAAAAAATTGTATAATAACTGTAGATTAATTACTTAGAAAAAGTCATGAAGTCAAATGTGCAAAAGCACTAAGATGATAAGTGCATTTTCAATGTAAAAGTTTAAAATGGGTCATTTGACCCGTTATGGTATGTTTAGTGTTAAGAATGTCTCAGATTTTTCATGATCTGCCCCTATAGTAGAAGTTATATAGTTTTTGAATGACTTCATTTAATTTTCTTTGACGACTTCATTAAAAAAAATTGGAAACTGAAATGATAAAGCTGTTCTACTTTTAGGGTAGTACGTTTCTTGAGAAAATCAGTCAAACATACTAATAGGATTCGCAAATGCTCTGATACACTTATAAGGGACTTGCTATTGCAAAGTAGTGGGGAATTTTTTAACTTAAATCTGCAAAAATAGATTCATAATACGATAAAAATATTAGAAATATCTTGATATTGATTTCAAGAGTGTGTTTTCGTTTCGTTCCCAATTTGCCTCAAGCGATTGAAATGAAATCTTCAAAATAGCTTTTGTGATTCTTTCATTTAAAATTGTGTTAATAAGAATATATATAATTCTGTAAAAAAATGTTCTGGAATTCTTTTATATTCTACATTTATTAGAAGCTTCTGACTATTTTTCATTCAATACGCTTTTAAGTTCACAAAAGCGATCTATATTTTTGAGGTAATTCACGAAGAAGATTGTCTTCATTACGTGTTATGCAGAATGTTTCTTATAACGCATTATACCACATGATATTTTTTGTCTTTAAAAAATATAAATAACATCAGCGTTATGTGAATTAAAGAAAACTTTTGAAGTTATCCCTCATTGCGTATAAGGTGGATATATATTATCTATTTAGATAAAAAAATAAGGAGATGAACTTACTTTCTTTCTTCCACAACAGAGCATGGTTGAGCTAAGTATATGCTTCATCTTGTATCGTAGACGCGGGGGATGACCAATAGAGGTGGACATGTGTGGGCAGTATGGTAGTCGCTTACAAATCAAAACCTGTAAAGGAAATTATATGAACATAAGAAAAGTGGAATAATTTCACAAGTAATACACATATAATATCAACTGTAAGAACTTATAATTAAAATAAATTATTCCCGTTCGTTGATTTTATCAATTTAATAAGTAAAGATTCGAATTTATTTTGTTAACACCTTAGGTGCCACCGGCGTATATATCCGTCTTTCTCTAACGGTGCGTTGTGTGCCTCGGAAGTATATATCCGTTCTTCCGAAACAGGATTATTTTCTTTGCGCTGCTATCAATTAAACTATTCCGAAGGCTTTGGAATGCAATAAAATAACCTTGACAGTGTCTGCAAAGGATTTACTTATTTCTGAGAAAAATTTGCTTATTTGTGCTTTTCTTTTTCCTCCAATGCACCGTATACGCGCGCCTAAGTGAAAAACGGTAGCACTGGGGAGCGAACAGCATAACTTTTAATCGGCAGTTAAGAGGTGAAAGATAAGTGAAGTGTCCAAGAAGAAAAATGATTTCTGAAGCAAATGATCAAGAATGGTTTTATATATATATATATATATATATATATATATATATATATATATATATATATAATCTGCATTCTATTTTAAAACTCTTCGAATTAAATGCTTTTATTTTTTAAAATTATAATTTATTGTGTTATAGTATAATCTTCTATACATCAGAATTTTACTTCAGTAATTTACCTTATAAGGAAATTTATCAACACTCTCGTTAATGCCTTCTATATTAAACTTATTCTGCTTGTAGATTAGTTCGAATTTTAAAAAGACTAGTTATATTCTGTGCAATATATAAGTATACTATGATTATCATAACATGCAACATTTAAATTGAGCTTAATCTGAATTCGATTAAGAAGAAAATAAACATATAAAAAGAAATTTCCGGAAAATTTTTAATCGTATTGAGATTTTGTTTTTATTTGTTTCATTAATCGCGATAGTGCGCGAAATCATAATCAAAATCTTCTGTCTTCACTAAGATGATAGCGCTTAATGTGTTAACATATAGGAAATATTATCCATATAAGATGTTAGATTAACGCCGTGTTATCTATTATTTATGACAAGTATTTTTTCCCCTCGCATTCTCTTTTCTGAAGTATCTGAAAAGTAAACGTGTAAACAGAATCACGTGAAAAGGGAAACAGTTTATTGCCCATTTCCTGAAATGCAGGTGCGGATTAAGTGCTGATAACGCAGCACAT
This sequence comes from Trichonephila inaurata madagascariensis, assembly GCA_019973955.1. Lineage (NCBI taxonomy): Eukaryota > Metazoa > Arthropoda > Arachnida > Araneae > Nephilidae > Trichonephila > Trichonephila inaurata. The sequence continues at coordinate 131,602 of BMAV01005638.1, read as the reverse complement.
GGAACACTTCTACAACAGAAAGGGCATGATAAAAACATGGGCTATAAAGTGGATGTTAGAACGGATCACACTTCCAAGTCAAGTTTGTCTCAAATGTGTGTTTTTTACCAGTTCATATTTAATTCTTCTCTTAGTGGTCTATAAGTGTAAAGTGTGGACTATAGTCTATAAGTGGTCAGAAAACAAAGAATTTTGTTAGAATTGTTTGAATTTATAAAGTATATTATCCAAAAGAAAATTAGTTAAAAAATCATGCAATTATTTTTATTAAAAATTTAGCATGTGTAATAAGCTGTAAATATTACCTACACACCAATTAATGCACTTGCATTCTGTTTCGATGTTTAACGCATTATGAAATTGTACAGAGAGGGGGCCAAATAAGACCTACTAATGTAAAACACGGATAACTATTGTAATAATAATTTATTTTGATTAATTTTTTTTATACATTAAATATATTTTTTGGAAATTATGTATGAAATATGACATCAGACAAATGTCTACCATTTTTCTCGATACAGAGATTGGCTCTTTTTAACGCATCTTCCGTTACACCACGTAATGTTTCTGGTTGAAGACTCAGTATTTCGTCTCGAATATTCTGCTTTAGCTGTCTAACAGTATCTGGTTTATTAAAATACATTTTTCTTTTAAATATTCCCATGAAAAATAAGTCGGGTGCAGTTAAATCTGGCGAACGAGGTGGACAAGGGAAACCTGAATTTTTTTAAATCAGACGTTCGCCAAAATTTTCTCGCAGCAGGTGGTCTTGCAGTAGCAGTATTTGCACAATTTGAATTTTATATGGGTACATCTTAAGATCCAACTTTAAAATTCTACGCAAGGTCGTTCTGGAAATGCCCAAGTGGCTGGAACGACGGCGTGTTGAGACAGATGGATCATCTGCAACACTACCGCGCAGTTTCCACGTTTTCTTCATTGCGAATATTTCGTTGGGTGCCTCGGCCAGGACGGTCGGCCACTGAACCCAGTTCCTCAAAACGAGAGACCAAACCCTAAATCATGAAAGCTGTGGGAGCTGATCTTGAATTAAAATATTGCCGATATTTACGCTGAGTCATAACAATGGATCGTTGACAAGAATAGAAAAACTCGATAATTTTAACACGTTGTTTTGTATTGTATGATTCCATAATAAATTTCCAAGAATTCAATTATAACCTGCAAAAAGAGAAAAATAATTATATCAAAAAATAAAAAAGTTACTTGTGTTTAACATTGACCTTGTGTGTTATTCGGCCCACCCACGTTGCCTTCATATACTGCACACACATACATATATATATGAAATGAATTCACTTGAATTAGGACATGTGTTATTGGGGAGAATGTTTTATCGGGTTGCATTTGTTGAAAGATGAGGAGACTTCTTATAATTTTAGTTGCACATTTATTTAGTAAATTAAAATAGACTACACGAAGACACTTGGACATCATAGCGATATACAAAAACTTTCTTCGTTTACTTTGAATATTTCAGCTTTTACAGGTTTCGTCAACAGAAAACTTTTAGAATTAAGACTTTAGTGATTGGTCAGAATACGCGGAGGATGCAAGAATGCATCATCTTGTTTTAAAAACGCGAACGTGGCAATTTTTAGGGAGATAAAGTTGTGTTTATTTCCTGTTAGGCGGGTAAACAAAGAATTTATTATCACGCGAAGCCTTGGAGGGCTCAAGACTATTAAGAATTAAACACAATCTCTCGAGAGAAAATTTCAATAATTCATTCATATATATATATATATACTTTTCTTTTTTCTTTTCAGATTTTCATCTTGTATGTCTAATAAAAATGAGGTAAGTTTCCAAAATAGATGTTCGCGCGACTTCCTCTCCCCTTCTAAGTAATAGGAACCCTAACTTTAATTTGAATAACATGAGTAGAATAAAATTTAAAATATTCATCTCTCTATAGAAGGTAACGAAGTCAAAACATTTTGTTAATATCGATTTTTCTATCTGTAAAAGGAGACGTCGAGCTTATGCTCTGTTCTTAGAAGTCGAATTAAAGTACTTTGCAAACTTGGTAAAGATAAAAGTCTACCTTTTTTCCAAAAATTTGTGAGATTTTATGCATATTCAAATTTTTTATACTTAAAATTATTTAAAATACGGTGAAATTTTTGAAAAGTTCAGTTTTCAGAAAATTTTATCTTAAGTGGATATCAAAAACATCAGTGAAATTTTTTAAATATCAAGAATAACAGAAAAAATGGCGTTTTTATGACAAAAAGCAGAGAGGGCAATTTTTTTTAAAAATTGCCTCTAATTTAAATGAGGGGCCACTAAAATACCTTCATCGAGCCATGGGTTGAATACCTCTATTTTAAATAATGGAGAATATTTGACTTTTATTCAAATTTTTTTTATTTCGCTTGAGAATTCAAAGCATAGTTCGTTAAATGTAATATACGGAAATTTAATTACAAAACACAATAATTATATACCATTTCACAGAATGTTTATGTTTTTCCGAGAAGTCAAATTTTCATTTTTAAATATAAAATCACCTTGTTATAAAAGCAATTCCTATTGTGTAATTTTTGTCCAATATCCTAAGTCAGCTTCGAGTTTTAAAATCATTATCGTTTTCCTCTATTTGATAATGCTATCTGCCTACAAGCGATCTCAAGTTTTTCAACAATCAAAACACATCTTTTGTCAACTGGTCTCCTCATATTGACAGAGAAAGATAAGAGAATTTGTGACGAAAGTTGTGGGAGTATAAAAAATTCATGTTTTTTTCTTTCCCCCTGGCACCATGCTGTCTGCACTCGCCGTATCTAGTTCGATATCGATAGATCCGGGAATGAATCGATAGCACCTACTTGACCTAATCAGATAAATTTGCTATCACGCAATTGAAAAAAAAATGAGAACAACACAATTTAGTGATTGATGTGTAACCAAAGGAGTGACAAGGTGTCAATGATGATAGTGAAAATTGCTGAAATTTTGAAAATAAAAAGAGAAATTAGGTTGTGTGTGAAATAAAATATCAAGAATAAATAAGATGTAGAAATCACGCGCGCTCTCGGGTATTTTGAAAAGTTCATTTTCATAAATCTACGAGGTAGGATTCTAAAGTTCCCGGACTGAACTTATAACGTGAAAAGGTTTTTGCAGTAGAGCGACTATGATAACATTTCTGTGTTACTGCGTTCTTCCCCTTTTCTAAAAGGGCTTTGTCCCAAATCAGGGGGTGAGTGGCTCGCAACGGTGTCGTATTTTGTAGGTGGATGCATTGAGTACCCGCCGAACTCAAATGTAGCAAAGAATATGTAGACATTCTGCGTTGTTTGCGTCCAAAAGAAGAGACCAAAATTATGGGCTGAGCAGTCAAGGGTGTTTTGCATGACAACGCTCCTGCAAACTGATCTCTCCTTGACCATGATTTTCTTCTGAAAACGAAAAAACAATTGCTTTGCCACATCCTCCTTACTCTCCCGATCTCACCTAAGGCTAACTCAGCCATTTTCCTAAACTGGCAAGTCTCTTGTAGGGTAGTTGATTTCAATTTATAGATGAAATTAAAAGTGCATTGCAGGTTGAATTAAAGGACATTTCCAGAAATATTTCCATTATCTTTACAGGCGATGGCAAAAGTGTGTTGTTGCTCAATGTCTTATTTCGAAGGAGGATGTATTTCAGCAATTTAATTAGTAATACTTTTTTCAAGTTATAGACCCAGTCCAGGAACTTTTGAATCCTACCTCGTAAATTATCTATGCATCATATATGCTACAAAAAATTGAGATTTTTGTAATATATATTTCCCATATATACATTATAAACCTCTGATTATTAATATTTACCATTCTGATACAGGTAATATTCAATGGAAGATCAACTATATCAATAACCAGTTTGTAAGTCAGTTTTTATCAACAAAACAATGCACACAATGTTAGTTTATTTTTAATTGAACCTCTACAAATTGAGCAAATCTTTTCTTGTTTGTATTAAGAGGTACAGAGCACGGCTTTGCTTCCTCTTTCTATTCACAACTTTTTCTTCTTTCCCCATAATTTACTGCAACATCGTGTTAGAATAACATTATTTTCTCTTTCTATAAACAACGAAAAATATTCTTTCCTCACGTAGAGCAATGAGCTATCCCGGAGGCACACACAGCTGATTCCAGAGCATACAACGTCAAGCTGGGAGAGGGAGAGGGATCATAACAGTAAGAGAAAAATTTTAAAAAACCACGTATCACTTGGTTCAGTGATGATAATAACTAGTATATTTTTGAAAAAGAGGAAAATCGACAACCTTTCTCACATCACTAGGTACTGTGGCAACACATTTTATAATTTTACAATGATTTTCCCACTAACGTGATCTTACTATGCTATGCTATTAATACTAGTTACAAATCGAGCAAAAGCACTTTACTAGTTTAGTTAAAATTAACATAGTTTGAGTCGGTTTGGAAAAATAATGTCATTTATAATTTTGACTGTCTATAAAAAGAAAAAATAGACAGGACTTAGTTATTCCAAAAGAAGACCCTTTTCATTGATTTTTTAAAATGGTACAACTGCTACTTTTCTATTCATAAAATATAACTACCAATTTTTTAATTCAGCTTTGACATATGTAATGGGAGTCAGCTCCTTTACACGTTGGATCTTCTTCAGTAGTTTCAAGATTCGAGCCTACGATCTATGACTAAGAGATCCAAATCAAGTTGGAATATGATCTCGACAATGGGAGTAAACTTCTATGGCTATGGGCTGCAAAAATTTGTTCCTAGACTTAACAAATGCTTGGACAATGGTGGCAACTAAGTAGAAAAGTTACCTATATACCAATAAATAATGGGGATTTTATCAATTAAAAGTATTTTGCATAAATTCGAGGCATTGTAGTTTTTAAAAAATGCCTCATTTTTGTATGCGAAGGGTGATTGATAAATAAGGTCTCCAATAGTATAAAATAAGTTTCCTACAAGGTAAAATAATAACATAGGTATCAGAATGAAGGAAATTTATTGCTCTTACATATTGTAAACTCATTTCTCAGCATAGTCACCACTAGCAGCTACACATTTGTTCAATCGTTCTATCCATTCCTTCATTCCGTCCATGAAGAAAGATAATGGATTTGTTGCGTATCCATTTACGCAAGGCTGCATGAACTTCGGCATCCGTTGAAAAACGTTGACCTTTGAAAGTCTCCTTACTTTTAGGAACAACCCAAAGTCCGACGGTGCCAAATCTAGGTAATAAGAAAATTGTGGAACCACTGTGAATTTCAGTTTTCTCATGACGTCCTGTGTTTGTGCACTGCAATGCAGTCTTGAATTGTCGTGATGCAAAAGACATTTCTTTCCGATCTAATTCTGCGGATGTGTTGCACAGTGCCTGTCGGAATTCACCATCAATCCTTTAGTGAGAAATACCGTGTAGAGCACACCACTTGAATCCCAAAAGATGGTGAGCATGACTTTTGTTGCTGACATTAAAGTTTTGAATCTCTTGGAACTTGGAGAACCAGAATGACAACATTCCATGGATTGTCTCTTCTTTTCTGGGTCATAATTATGAATCCAGGATGGCAAAGTTCAGGCAGCTGTGTGCAAATGGATACGTAGCATCAGAATCTTTCTTCGTGAACGGAATGAAGAAATGGATAGATAGAACGATTGAGAACAAATGTGTAGCTATGTTGAGAAATGAGTTTACAATATGTAAGAGTAATAAATTTCCTTCATTCTGATACCTCTGTTATATATTATTTTAACTTGTCGTAAGCTTATTTTATTCTATTGGAGACCTTACTTATCAATCACCCCTCGTATGATAAGTAAGGTCTACAGCATAGAATACAGGGGGATGCATAATCGATGCTCTATAAATCAAGAACAGTATAAGATACTGAATGTAACCTAACACAGAATCGTATGGGACCATTTTAAGCTTTGTTAGAGACATTCACAGATATTCTATGTGTGAACCCTTAGTCACACGACATGCATTTCCGCTCACACATGTGTTAAGTGGCCGCGGTAGCCGAGTGATATAGGTATCGGACCGTGGCTTGCCTTGTCACGAGTTCGAGTCCAGTACCACTAAAGACCCGCCGTGTAGGGCAGCGATGCACGTTAAATCTGTCGAGAGCTGAAACGTCCTCCCGTTGATGTGGTGTGGTAGTTAGGAGAGGGGGATACCAGCTCAGGTGTCATCCACGTCACTTGACCATGGTTCAAAATTACGTGGTCCGTCGCCAAAAGCCCTCATGTAGCTAAACAGTGCGACGTTAATAATCAATCAATCAATCAATCACACATGTGTTAAAATATCAACTTCATCGATAAGGGCTGTGATACGCTGCTTCAGCTTTGTCCAAGACTTTTACTTTTGCCAAAACAGTCCGTAATTTTAAATTTTTCAAACCATTGTAAGATAAATTTTCTAGTTGGAAGCTTCCATTTTGTTAAATTAGTATTTGTTGAACACAGTGCCGCACACAAAGATCCGGACCCCTCACCCCAAAGTCCTTGATTTTTTTCCCATTGATTATAATCCTTTGAAACAGGACGTAAAATTTAATTAAGTATTTGTTATTAATAATTATTTTATTAATTAATGCTAATTACGTATTAAATAATTAATTTTTTAGTGTTTTTTGTTCCCAAAAATCGACAAAATCAACAGAATATGATGGGCGGGGTATTGGAGCATGATACGAGAAGGGTGGACTTTCAACTTTGGATCCCCTTGAAAAATACCTGTGTGCTTTATTGATTGAACACAAAAAGCCTCTTCCACTATAGATACCGCCATTTTGACAATAGTCGTATTACACACCATCTGTTGTTTACATCACTTCTGCCAGGGGCTAGACACAAACTTTAAAGTACGTTTCCCTTATAGTTACCCTGAGGTGGTGCATGTCTTTGATTGTTACTGTTTTACAGATTCTAAAAAGTGTATACTTCTTTGTAAATTACCCTGTATTGCTTTATTCAATGAATTTCTATCAGTTTTAGTTAAATTTTGAACACACTATAAAAACGGTGGACGTTATTTCATCAATCCTCAATCAAATCCACGCTCCAAGATATTCTTCGCAAGGTCTTGTGGTCAAATTACATATTACATATAGTAACTTTTATTGCTACAAGAAATATTTGGATGTCCAATGGGCTTAATTCATGAAGTCGCATGATAAAAACAAACACGTTTTTTACTCTGAATTCAAAACAAACATTAAACTAATTTTACTTGTTCTATTTGTAAAAAAAACTCAGATGAAATTTCAAATGTCATATTTGGGTAAAGATGTTTAAATGTTAGGGAAAAAAATTTCTTCAAAAAGATTTTTTTAAATTAAAAAAAAATATCTTATTTTATGCTTATACTTTTAAATAAAATGCATTTTGTATACATCTGTACTTTTTAAGAGAAAATTTCTGCAAAGAGCAAAACTTGGCAACATCGGAGAGAGTGAACTGATTAGTTGGAAACACAAGATAGTTTTTATCGTGCGACTATGACGTCACATGAGTTTTTGAATTGATTGGCTAGAACCACGTGGCTTTCACTATCATGTGACTATGACGTCACATGAATTAACCTCATTGTAAAAGTTTTTTCCCCCATGTATCTATGTCATTACTGATACCAAGCTTCTTTGGAAACAAATTAGAGAAATGTGTTCTTTACAAATTTCAAATATTTTTTCAAAATCAAATGTGCAATACTTGTGGTGGTTGTGTCGAATGCTTAAAGATTCACACACAATTTGGACAATTTTTCACATCCAGTCACTTAACAATAAAATCATGTGGCTCTCTACTTGACTCTCGTAGTTCATAATTCACATCGCTTTTTTTTATTTACTTTTTACCTACTTGAAGATGAATAAGCTTGTATAATTTAGATGAGAGAAAATCTAATTTATATATTTTAAATAAAAATAGAGAATAATTTGGATATCATCGTTTCAGATCACGTTGTTATTTTGTTACTGTTCCTCTGTTATGTGTGTGTGTGATCTCGGTTTCTTCTTTTTAGCAAGGATCTTCAAAAAAGTTTTCCTTGGCTTCAAAAGTCGGAACACTGTTACCAAACTTTCCTGACATCAATGAACTCAACTTTCCCGATTCAGTTAATAAAGAAAAGGTATTTAAATTTTCTGAATGCAAACGAAGTATTTTCTAATCATGTGTAAGTAAAGCCGAATAATTACACTGGTGCTCAAAATTAAGAAAGTTTATATAGTTTGTATATAGTATAGAGTATATAGTAAAGAATTGAACGAAATGTAAAAATATTGCTTCGAAACGAAAATGCAAATCTAGTGCATTGAATACGTAAACGCGTATACGTGTGTGTGGGTGGATCTTGACGAGGAACGGAATTTATATGCGCAATTTTAAATCCGCATTTCGTTTCTTAGCACGCCTCACCGAATTTCTTGTTTTGTTTTTTTCAGGAATTGGTTAAATTAAAACTCACACATTAAAAATGTGTAACCCTCAACGCTTAGATGAGGGAATGAGGCGGCAGTTGGCCCTGATTTTATTTTAATGGATGACAACGCGAGGTCACATAGAGCTCATCTGGTCGACGTATTCCTGTAAAGTGAGGATATTCGCCGGATGGATTGGCCAGTCAGATATCCAGACCTCATCCTTATAGAACATGCTTGGAACGCCCTGGGGAGGGCAATTACAACTCACAACCCCTCTCCGTGAATCATCCAGATCCTGAAAACAGAGTTGCTGAACAAGTGGGATTAATTGTCATTGGAACTCATAAATTCCCTTATTTCCTATATAAAATAGCGGTCCGAGTCTTGTATATCTGTCTGAGAGGAAGCCATACCCCTATTAAGCTTTTTTATTTTTTGTTCTATTGCGTAACCACTGTTTCATACCTTCCGACTCCGACGAGTGTTACGCACGATCGTGAATATGTATTAAAACCTTTGAATGGTTATTTTTTTGTATTATATTTATACTATGTACAAACCAAATTTCATTAAAATCTGTCCAGTAGTGCTGAGATAATAGACCAAACAGGAAAATTCTCTTTATCTTGAACACACCAGAATATATAATATAATCATTATATCATCATTAGCATTACATAATTTCTTAAATCTACCTAGATATTTATGGATATATCTTGGTAAAACTTCTAATTAAAACATAGTGCTTTTACAGATACATGCGTTTTACCATTAGGGTGTACGCTCTCCATGAAGAAAATTTATTTCTCTTAAAAAATAATATGTGTGTTTTGTTTATTTATAGAGTTTCATAGATAAATAGAAATCATTATATTAGTTATAAAAGTAAATGAAATTTAATTTAATTTTCTTATGTAATATTGAAAACGAGTAGTGTTGAATTCTTCAAAAGGCAAAGTAACTCATTACTTCTTAATTTACAGATGGATATATTCCTCAAAATGTACAAAATGCATTGTCAATGCATAGTTGATGTTACTATTAGTGGGAATTTTGAAGAAGTAAGTGATTTTGAAAGCTTTTATTTTGTCTCAATTCGACTTTGAGCTCTATTTTAATGAAAGTTTTGTATTATGTACACATTTTTTTAAGCAACAATTTTAACCATCATAGAATTATATTTTTTTTAAAAAATATTCCAATCGAATTTAAACAGTAAAAGGTAATTTTTCATTAAAATAATATACTTTATAATGTAAGTAAGTGGGGAAAACAGACATGACAAAATTATAACGTAAACAAGATTGAGACAAGATTCGACGGCACGCACAAGTTGACCAATATAGCTTTTACAGTAGCCCCTATAGTAGCTAAAAATACAAAAAGATATAATAAAAAGCAATAATTGTGTAATTTATCTACCAAATATATTCAATAGACTGTTGGTAGAATCATAACGTAGTGTTCATTAAATTACAAAATTCAAAATTTTATAACAAAATTTAGCAAATTAAATGTCTTGGTGCGAAAGTCCTTTAGGAAATATGCTACGGATATCCAGTTTTGATGCCGATTTCGTCATTTTATCGTAGATAGAAAGTATTAAGTGAACTGATTGTTTTAAATAGATTTTGTATCTGGCAGTTTACAAGAGCCAGAAAAATACATTTAAATAAATTGTCTGAAAGAATAATTAATACGTTTATGAAAGGTAGGTTTTTTCAAAACAATTTGGTAGTAAAGTGGCTAAAATTGTACTTTATTTTTGTCACCAGCCTGTTCTAGTCCTAACATTACTTTTTGGAAATTTCAACTTCTTTTAATGAGATATTTTTAAAATTCGTTGAAGAATTTTTGGAACTAATTTGATATTAGCATGAAATTGAGCCAAATAGATCTTTGACGACCAGTCTAATGTTATCATATTGTATTGTTATCGCTCTATCATGGCGAAATTTTACAACTATTTGGCGACGAAATCCGTAACATACTAATTTCAAATTATTTAGAAAATTTTAATTCTTTTATACATCACTCATTAATTTTTTTTAAATTTCAAAATATTTTTACTACTGGGCAAAAACAAAGCATTCTACAGTTACTCAAATTTTGCGCGGAGCCTATTTGACATCCGTAAGCTACTCGTTTTTGGCGTGTTTTTGAAATCTTGCCAAACGGATCTTTTGCGCCCAGTTTAATGTTATCATATTGTAATATTATCCTTCAACTTGGCAAAATTTTGTAACTATTCAGCGAACAAATTTGTAGCGGACTGATATCAAAGGTACTTACTTATTTTTGAAACTTTATTGGTGACATTATATGAAACGAAGCACATGGTTGCCGATTCAGCGCGTACGACACATGTGAAATCCGGGTTGCCAACTTGGCGAGTTGTCTTGAACGTTGACATTGTTGCGATAGTTCGTAAGTACCCAATAATCTTGTTCGCGCATAAAAGGGAATCACTGGCAACGTCTTTTGATTTGGCAAAATTAGTCGATGGTATATATAATAAGTACCTGCTACTGTAATTACCTAAGTCATCAAGTGTCAGCAATTTTTTTTCTGGTACTTAAGTATTATCGCAACAATCATAAACTCTATTAATAACTCGCCAAGTTGGTAAACCCAATTTCCCATGTGTTGCACGCTCTGAATTGGCAACCATGTGCTTCGTTTCATATAATGTCGCCAATAGGTTGCGATAATACGTAAGTACCTTTTTTCTTTATATTCCGTGTTTTCAGTAATAAATTACCATCTTGAATAGAAAACTATTGGTCCCAAAAGGCTTTTTGATGCGATTTAAAAGTCATGCAAAATACGAAGGAGCAGTATGGTATCAAATTAGCTCAAAAAATCCTAAGATTAATAACTTAAAATAAATATTGATAGTCTGGCAAAAATTTTTAAAAAGTATAAAAAGTATATCACCAATTTGGCAAATTTTTATCAACGTTTTGGACTTCTATCCAATATGACGACCATATTACGCCAAAATGGCAATCAATATTGGTATGTACAAAAAGAGGATTCGAATTTTCAGGTACATATATATATATACCATCAACTAATTTCACCAAATCAAAAATTATTGCCAAATCAAAAGACGTCACCAAATGTTACCATTGTTTCCGCACATGTTCCTTCCTTATTAACCCGTCGACAAATTAACTGTGGCGAAGATTTAGAATTAAATGCTATATTTAAAAGCACACGTAAAGTTGGAATACACGAAATATTTGACAACAATTACATTATTCAGGCGACTAAAACGCTGTAATTACATTCAGAAACAGTTATGTAGTCGTTGCCACATAAATTCACAGAAGTACAACGCTAAATGCTGGTGGGATGTTTCTCGTTTTGCCATTTTGCTATGCCCCATTATCTTCCGAGTATTTACGCATCACATCTTATTTTTGGAAATATTCCCCTGCGTTCTCGTCCATAGAAAATATATCACAAGTTTTAAACCTTTTTCAAAACAAAGTAATAGAAGAATAGTATTACAAATTATTTTTTATTCATTCCCAATGGCATAAGAAAATGACAAACTCTTACAATAAGATAAAAAAGGATACAAAAATAAAAGCAAGAGACAAAAGTCAATGTCCCATGAGCAGATGTCTAGAATATCTTTTCACCTCGGAGTCTCCGCGCAGAGCCGAGCATTCCAACAAATGGTTCTTGTCTATTACTTTCTTACTGAGTGGGCAATTTAAACTCTCAAAAATACCGATACGGTGGAGATGATCCACAAGGCAGTCACATGATCCACAGCAAATCTAAATTCCGCGACAGCTTTTTCACGAGGTTTATCCGAGATATCTCGGTCCAAGCTGTTCCTCCAACTTCTTGTAAAAACACGAGAAAAGAACGATGCTTCCCAACTTTAGCCCATAATATTTTGGTTGTAAAAATTTGAGGAATGAAAGGAGTGGAGTTTCCTTCTTAGCTAGGAACCGCCCTTTCGTTCCCGTAAATATCACTAAGTCCTGGGATCTACCGATTGATTGATTGATTGAATATTAACGTCGCACTGCTCAGCTACACGAGGGCTTTTGGCGACGGACCACGTAATTTTGAACCATGGTCAAGTGACGTGACCGACACCTGAGCTGGCACCCCCCTCTCCTAGCTACCACACCACACCAACGGCAGGACGTTTCACCTCTCGACAGATTTAACGTGCATCGCTGCCCTACACGGCGGGTCTTTAGTGGTACTGAGCTCGAACTCGTGACAAGGCAAGCCACGATCCGATACCTATACCACTCGGCTACCGCGGCCCTCCTGGGATCTACCGAAGGGTTATTTGTCGTATTACAAATTATAAACAAGCTTATTATTTTCTGGAATGCGTGATCAAAATTATTGTGTTTAAGCATGCTCGTGAATGGTTTTCGAATTTAGGTTCATTTCGCGGCGTTTGGCGAGGTTTATTGATTTGACGAAATTAATTGATAGTATAATATTTACCAATTTTCGTTAAGAAAAGATTAAAATAAGTATAGATGCATCGTAGCATGATTTTGCTAATTAAAACAATTATTTTCAGTTTTAAAAATGGAGAAAATATATCAATGCAAGAGTCTGAAGATGATGACAGAAAAAACGTTAGTAAACTTATTAAAGAAATTAAATATAGAAATAACAGAAAGCATATTTCGCTGCCAGTTATTTCAAAGTATTGCCATGCTATCTATCGAAAATCAAACTAAAGCTTTACAAGAACTTAATTTAGAAACAGCTTCTAAGCCTAATTTTCAGTGCAATGTATCAAACGCAAAACTGAGAAAACAGCATTGTCCCAAAATTGAACCGAACAGCTCTGACCGACTTCAGTACTTAAAAAAAGTCTTGAGTGACAAACTTTTAGAAAATTCTAGATTTAAAGAATCAAACGACAAACTTCTGATAGAAATACAACTGAAAGACAAATTGATCGAAGATTTGTCTAAACATCTTCCACCAGACGACAACAATAAGAAAAATAAAATGCTGTTACGAGAGTTGAAAGAAAGAGTGGAAGGATGTCAAGTTGAAATTCAAAAATTGAAAAAGCATTTAACGGGAATAATTAAAAAGAAACAAAAGGAGAAAATAATGGCTGAACATTTTGTAAAAGCACGCGCAGTCAAAGTCTCTCACCACTTGAAATCAGACAAAGATTTTGTGAAATAGTCGTCATATTAGAAAAATTATAAAGAAATATTTTGTAGCTCAGTTAATTTATTATACGATATACACTTGTTTGTATTAGTATTATTTATTTTTAAGGACGTCTCAAGAATTAATTTGATGAATTATCAAGCATGTAAATTAAGAATAAAATATACTATACAAAAAAGCAGTCTTAAATTGGGTGTTTTTCCTTTACAATTATACAAAAATGCCTCAATGTGGTGCAAAATTAATAGTGGTATTTAGGTATTCTACCGTCGACCAATTTTGTCAAATCAAAAGACATCGCCAAATGCCGCGATAGGTGCCAATAGTGGAAAAACTAGTGTGATGAACGCCAATAGTGGAAAACCGTTACAATGCATGTTCAAACACAATAATAACTATGACAGAGTTTGGTGATATTTTTTGAATGGGCTTGATTCATGAAGTCACATGATAAAAACAAACACGTGTTTTCCATTGAATTCAAAACAAACATTAAACTAATTGTACTTGTTCTATTTGTAAAACTAAGATAAAATTTCAAATTTCATATTTGAGTAAAGATGTTTATATGTTAAGGAAAAAAAATTCTTTAAAAAGATTTTTTTAAATTAAAAAAAAAGTCGTATTTTATGCTTATACTTTTAAATAAAATGCATTTTGTATACTTATGTACTTTTTAAGAGAAAGTTTCTGCAAAGAGCAAAGCGTGGCAACACCGGAGCGCGTGAACTGATTAGTTGGAAACACTAGATAGTTTTTATCGTGTGACTATGACGTCACATGAGTTTTTAAATTGATTGGCTAGAATCACGTGGCTTTCACTATCATGTGACTATGACGTCACATGAATTAACCTCATTGGAGACTTCTGTCGATTTGGCGAAAAGGGTCGACGGTAGAATACGTACGTATCCTGATAATATACATTCATCGTATATTAGATCATTAATGTTTTGGGAGTGTTAATTGTAACAATAATTGTTTCCTTCGAGGAAGCCAAGCTACGCCAGCGACGTCTATTGTTGAGAAATATACCAGAACAAAATAAAATTCAACGAATAGAATTTCATTAATAGAAATATGTCTAAGTTAGCTTCAGTTTTGTGTTCTCGATTTATTCAAAAAAGGCATTGTTACTTAGCCTACATATTGTAGATTTTAAAACAAGGTTTCTTTTATGCGTTAAACTGGCTGGAATTCAATTTCGAATACAAAAATTTCCAGCATTTTGTATTATAAGTAATAATTGGATTGGATCCTATTTTAGAGTCCATGCCTTTATTTATTGCAAACTTTGTGAATTATTATCATCATATTGGATAGACGCGTTCTATAGGGGGAAAATGAACCGTTGGCGCAATTTGGCATAATTTTTGTCCTCCTTTGCCAAAGGTGTGAATTAAACCAGGATTTTGTATGATAATTATTCTTTTTTCCAATGGGCTGCATATAAGAGATTAAGTCCTTCCAGATACGGCAAGTCCCCAAATGTAAGATCCATTTCAGTAGGGGCACCATCTAACGGTAAATCTCGCTACCAAATTTGTATGCTTGAATTAATTAAATAAAATATAACCACATGGATTGCTAATTTTTTAACAGCGGAAACATTTTTCAATTCCTTTTATAAGGTCACTCTCTTTATGTATATATTTATCTTGTTCAATTTTTCAATCGTTAATAAAACACTTTCTATTCATCCAATCAAGTTTAAATAAATTTTTTTAAACTTGTATTGATGACACTTGATGTTAATACAGTTTTTTTTCTCAAATATTAATTCATATTCATTAATTATGTTAAACTAAATTAATTACCTGATTTCGACGCCAATTTTGATTCGTCTCCATTGTTGTAACAATGTCACTGTTAAAACAATGACAAAAGTTGACGACGAAAACCGGTTTTTCAACCAAACTAGCCAGACAAGGGAGTGCATTGTTACAACAATGTAGACAAATCATGCTCTTTTTTCAATTCCTACTTAATTGTTCATTCTCTCTCTCTCTCTATATATATATATATTTACTTATATATATCGTTCAAATTTTCAATCGTAATAAAATACTTTCTATTCATCCATTCAACGTAGGAATTGACACATTTTTTTTTTATATATTACATGTTATTAACACGTTTCTGAAATGATGTTTTAAAAAACAGGGTTGTCTGATACTTACGTATTAGCATCACCAACAATCTCAACTTAATATCAACAACAAAAAGGTACTTGCGGGTTTTATTTAAAAAAAATCAATCAATCGGATTTTGATGGAAAGTGGCTTGATTCGCGTGGCTCAAATTTGGCTGTGGTGACGCTAATCCGTAAGTACCACATGGGGTACATCTATTGCTCTCTCCAAGTATATACGTGCCTTGCATATCTTGTTTTAGTATATACCTTTATTCATCGTGAACTTGAAGAGCTATTTTGAATATATTTGCTTAATGTCTAATAGATCGCAGCTTAACGCCAATTTTTTCTCCGTAATCAAAGATGAGAATAAAATAAGAGAATTTATCTCAAGAAATACTTGTGTCTAAACATTACACATTTATGATACATATATGTTAATTGCTTGTTGTGCTTTAAAATTGTTTTGTGTTTCACTTAGATACGACTATTTTTGCTCCATTTTTGGCAAGGATTTCCTGATCATCTTGCGGTCATTTTTGAATATTCTATCACTAAGGATTTAATACAAGTTTGTGATTCTGTTCTATATAGGGTAAGAGACAATATTCAATTCTTAAAATCTCTACATAGAAATAAAGAGAGTTTTTAACAAGTCCTGTAAATAACTGATAACTCATTGAAATCTAATCACATGTTTAAGACATTTTTGTCATGATACTGATTTGGTGTCATACTGCTATGGATTTAGCTCCAAATAGTTGGAAACTTCGTTACACCAAGGGCGAAAACATTACAATAGGATATCCCTGATTTTTCGGTGCGTTACCGTTACTTTTTTCCGTTACCTTTACTTTTTTGTTCAAAATTTGAATCATTTAACAGTACTAATTTTGGTGATTAAAAATGTTATCATTATTTTTTCTAGCTGTAACCGGTTGAGTTCAAGCGGTTATTACAAATTTGCAAAACTCTTTTCAATTCGGATGCTATGGAGCAACATTAAGATTTATACTGATGGCAGTAAAATATCTGAATAGCAGGTAGCAGACTATGTTATCATATTCACCATAAGAAATTGAGTCCCAAAAAAATACAATCCGGACTTATGCTCGGCTTTCAGAAGCGAACTAATAGCCATTTATGGAGAATTTGATGCTAGGTTATAATTACCAAGTAGAAATACGGGTTTTTTTTTCATTCTTTCCAATAGCCTGATCTCACTCCAGCACCTTGATAATTGAGTTCTTGTTGGTGGCGAAATCTGTTTAAATTCTACACAAGCTGAAACTTATGTCGCGACACCACAACGTCCATTTTCAGTGGATCCCTTCTCTTGCCGACCTTACGGCTACTATAAAATGGCGTACAAAGTACTAAAGAAGAGCTGTAATCTTGTCGCGGCCCTATGGCCGCAGGCGTAGTTTGAGACACCGAATCAACAGACAAATAATCCCTTTAGGTTCCATTAATTTAATACCAATGAAGATTATAAACCGAAGGAGCAATTGATTTAGATTACTATCTCTTAGGTTCGTAAGACAAATAATTAAACACTTATCTGAGTGTGATCCGATAGGAGAACACTTGTCAGATCTCTACTGGGTCGACTATAAACCAAATTAAAACTTCCGAGATCTCTTTCACCAAGATTTCCGAAAGACACTTCGTAAATTTCACTTTAGTAACAAAACAATGACTAGTTCTAACACACGAATTGTCAAGGTTTAAATAGCTGTCAAGTTCTCTCTGCGGAGAAGGCGGGCTTTTAAAGTCAAACAACAGTTAAAGACGTATTTCACCAAGAGGATTAATGAAAAGACGCAAAAAGGACCCGTCACAATCTTCCAACTCTCTTCTCTTCCACCCTTTCCTTTTTGGAATTATACTCGCTGAAAAAATTCTTAAA
Source organism: Trichonephila inaurata madagascariensis (assembly GCA_019973955.1). Classification (NCBI taxonomy): domain Eukaryota; kingdom Metazoa; phylum Arthropoda; class Arachnida; order Araneae; family Nephilidae; genus Trichonephila; species Trichonephila inaurata. The sequence continues at coordinate 113,930 of BMAV01005638.1, read as the reverse complement.
ATTTAATGGAGTGGAGAGTGCCTCTCAATTGTATGGAGGTAATAGACCGGGTATAGCTCTAGTCTACAAGTGTGACACCGGCTTCTAGACTAAACTCTCTCTTCCGGAAGTCACGTGAAAGTGCCCCTTGTTCTCAGAGAACAAGAAGGTTTTCTGCAACTATGCTAGATGTCAGGATCATAAGACTTCTCCCGAGCACATCTTGTATGGAGTTCTCTAGAAAACATGCATATATGGATCCTCTTTTTATGCTCGCCATCATCTTAAACATTTTCTAATTTATGTGATTCTACTATTACCTGTTTCCTCAAGAATCAGCATCCCCTCCTCCACTTATATCTCTTGTTTTCAGTGATAAGGGCCCACCTTGAATAAAAATATATTGGCTGTAAAAGGCTTATTTAGCTCTATTCTGAAGTTAGTTATACATTGTTGTAATAAAAGTTCGATTTAGTTTTCAAATTTAACTTTGATATGGATTTATTTTTTAGTATTTTGATACCTGTATTTTTTTTTCTAATTTACATCATCTTTCATGCATGCGATAGCACATTCTCAGTTAATTATATGGCTACTCATTCGCTAGCAACCAATTCGAAACAACTGATAATTTTTCTTCGATACATTATAAATTTTAATTGAAAACAAAATTCTTTTTAAACTGTTAAAACAAAAGGTTTTGTGATTTTTTTTTATTCAGAAGTAATGCAACCTTTTAATTTTTTTCATTTTTCTAGAAAATAGCGATTAATAAAGTAAAGAAAAGAAGGAAATGCAAATCAATGTAATGAAAGAAATTTAATACTTATGAGATTGAGGGGAAAAAATTAAATCTTAATAAATATTAATAAATGTAATATATATGTGTGTGTGCGTACGTGTGTAATGCATTCTTTAATTTTCTTTCCCGGAATTAATTTTAACTAAGTAATGTAATTTCTTTCTTTTCGTATAGACACTAACAGATATTCTGATCCCTTCAGAAGTGACAGACATGCCGGAAAGGTTCGTATTTTATTTCCTTTTAGCTTACTTGAATCTTCGATGTTGACCAATATTTAAACCGAGTTTCAACTACCCAACAGACAGTAGCTTTATTTTCAGTGTCATGTCCTTTAATTATTTTCAAATAATCAAATAGTCTCGTAAGAAATCGGATAAACATTTTATTTGGCATGATGAATAGCTAAGTATATTCATAGAAACAATTTCATTTGACTCTATTCTGATAGGCCAACAGTCATAAACTACAAAACTCTTGACTTCACTTAACAAAGTTGATTCTTAAAAGAAATTTTGAGAATCAAGACCATAAGAAAATGCAGCCGAAAAGGAAGATCTTCAAAGAGACTGGATTTAACCGTCAAAGTCAGCAATCGCTCACTTGTTGCTTATTTCCTGTCCAGGAAATATAGTTATAATTGTAAATTTATAAATATATTAACCGCGTAGTTGTATGGGTAAATACATGCAACTGAATCATTTCCCTAGGAGTTTTACGTTACCATCAACATTTCTCCCTTAATACGATACAACTTAAGTGGCGGTAGTATTTATATAAATCAGTAACAGCCTCCATACTACGATGGTCATTTTGGCATGGTGGCTAAAGTACTCGGTTTCGAAACAGAAGGTACCAGGTTCCTAACTTTCATTGGTGACCCTGGCCGTACAAAAAAAACCGCAACCTTCGCGTAGCAGTTGTGGCGCCATCTATAAACCGCAAATGCAACTTAGCCATCAGACACATGACGCAACCAACAAAGCCATCTCACGCAAATGACGAAATTAACAAAGCCGTCTCACACGAATGATGCAACCCACAAACCATCGCACTCAAAATGATCCAACAACCCACACGCTCGCTAAAACTATAGTATCGTTCGTTCGCTTATTCGCCGAATTATTGGCAGGGGAATGTGTGGCGGTGGTATCCTTATAAACCCCCAGTAACAGCCTCCATACTACGATGATCATTTTGCTTTGGTGACTAAGGTACTCGGTTTCAGAACAGAAGCTACTGAGTTCTCTATTATAACCCTCTAGTATAATATTAGATTCTTCCAATATTATGTGTTTATTTTTTAATAGTTTTGCATTGCGCGAAATTCCTGAAAATTTTTTAGATTGCTGCGAGGAATCCAAAACATTGCATCACATTGGAAAAAATGGTTGGAGTGCTCTTTAGAAAATATGCCACCTCAATTAAAACAGTTGAAAGCAACACAAGCCGAGCGATTCACCAAGACTTTAAAAAGATATGTTGCATTTCTTCACCTAGCACAAGTAATTTGTTTTGATTGTTGAATTTTTAAATACGAAAAGCTAAATACCTCTTTAAGAAACATGTTATATAATATTTATAAACACATTAGTATTTTCTTTAAAAAAATATTTACTTTAAATCCAATATTTTTTTTTTTTTTTTAATAAATTAACAAAATAACAGCTTGAGTAATTTTAAGAATCTAACAAAAAAAAAATGTTTTTATATTATTTTTTAAGAGAAAGGTTAAATTTGAAGAGATTGAAAATTTTTTCTAGTGAGTGTGGGGGGGGGGGGGAGCATAGCCCAGGAATATTCTAATGTTATTTGATTATAAGGTACTTATACTGTCACAACCACTTCCAGCTAAAAATATATTTTTCAATACAATCGAATCCTTTATGCTAGATATCATTATTTATATATATGTAAACAGTATATATTTATACAACATCGGGAAATACCCAGTGAAGCGGGTGGGTAACGGCTAGTATCAGTGGCGCACACAAGGGGGGAGGGTCCTGGGGGTCTGGACCCCCCAAAGGCCTTGATTTTTTTTTTCTGATTGATTAAAATTATAAGTATATAGTACGTAAAATTTAGTTAAGTGTTTGCTATTAATGATTAATTTTATTAATTAATGCTAATTATTTATTCAATAATTAATTTTTTACTGTGTTTTGTGCCCGAAAATCGACAAAATCAAAAGGAGCATAATACAAGAATGGAGAACTTTCGAACCCGGACCCCTCCCCCCTTGAAAAATTCCTGTGTGCGCTACTGACTAGTATGTATGTATAATTAGTATAATTACTTATAAGTATTTTGTTTTAATAATTGCACACCGTTTTACTGTAATTACTCATATTTGTAGCGGGGACAGTGCCGGTTTATCCATTCGGCACTTGGGGCGGGGCCCCAGAAGGACTCGGATAAGTTGGTCTTAACCAGATTTCTTGGATATAAATTTCTATGCTCCTGTACCAAGGGGACCTGTAGATCTTCGGCGCCCAGGGCCCGAAATGAGCTTAAATTGCACTGAGGGGTGAAAACATGTGATAAGAAAATCAAAATTGTATACAATTTATGAATAAATGTTCATATTCTTAAAGACTATCATACAAAAATATAAATTAACGATGAGGGAATTTCGAAGCTCTCATGTGAAAAAAGTAGCACTTGAAGCGAATGAAGGTTTTTAAATTCCATATAATTTCAGAACTAAACGTTTCGTGTTTAAATAGTTCTTCTCTAGAAAAAGTTAATTTCTTATTATGTCTCGAAAAAATTTCCGAGGCAATCCATGTGTGAAGAATGTTCATGAATTCGTTGCGGTTTTAAGATTGTTTGCATGTGTGTAAGGCATGATGGCATAGCCAGCGCTCTGAGAAAAGAATTTACCGGCAGTTGATGTGCATAGCCAAAGCTAGCGAAAACTTTTACAGTACGTGGTTGACGATATCATATGCACCGCTTGTACGATGCTGCTACTTAATGTGGATTGATTGCTTCAGTCGGTTTGGCTGGTACAGCCGCAGCTATTCGTGTTGAATTTACAATGTAGTAAAATTATGAAATCGTTTACCCGCAATTGTTGTATGACGCTAAATATTATACGTATATCTGGTAACAGAGATATGTTTTAATTAGAATTTGGTAGAATGGTGGAATTGTTTAAATTATGATGGATATTGAATCCTTTTTCCTTCACATTGAATTTAATTATAAGAAATTTAAGGTATCCGAACACGTTGAAAATGACCAAATTCGGTCAAGATAGATATATTTTTGTTTTCTACTTTATTGAATAGAGCTATCTTTTGGCTTTACAAAATATACTTTTTTTTTGTTTCTACGCTACCTAGAGGCCAAGCTACAATCAATTTTATAAAGGTAGAAAAACCGGAAGTGGGCATTTAAATTGTTTGAAATCTATCATGGCGAGTCTGATAACTCAAAATATTACAAATGTATTTCTATAAAACTTTTTGAATCTGATATTTATGCTATTTTCTAGAGAATGTACTAAAATATTTCTTATTGTATGAATACTTTTTGAGTTAGGGCTGGTTATTTAAATAATGGTCTCATATAAAGAATGCGACTTTTCTTATAATGTTTATTCAATCAGCTCTAAAATTTTCAAATTTTAAGAAAACATTAAAATTTTAGTAAATTCTCTTGATAAATACATCTAATTTGTTTTAGTAATACTTTTACTAATATAAGTTTATTACTCTTTTCTCTAGTTGCTTTGAAGTTTTATAAAAATATTGCTAAAATTTCACTTATAATTGTGATTTCTGTGAAATTTAGGCAATTTATTTTAAATATTGTTGGTTAAATATTAGTTTTTATTGGTATTAAATCCTAAAAAAAGCATTTATAATGTTTAAATATGTTATTTTGTCAAAAAGTCTGAACGTGTTCGGATACCTTAAAAAGGTAAACATGGCTATTATCGATTACGTGACTTTTACACATTGATTACTTATTGTAAGTTTCAATATGGCGCAATTAATATGTATTGGAATAAAAAAATATAACATTTATATATTAAAAATATATATCCTACTTTTTCTAAAAATAATTCATTCAGTGGAAAACGTTTTCTCCTATGACTTATTTAATTACATTCTTTATTCTAAATATATATAGGTAGCTCATCCTGATTTAAACGAATACGCTCTGCATTTGCTTAGCAAAGAAATTAATGAAACTGCTGAGAATAACATGACAATGGACTGGGTGTTGCAAACAAAGGACCCCATCAAATATTTATTTCCAACATCTGAAGCTGACGTAAAAGGTTAGTCAACTACATCAATACTTTTATTTGATTAATAACTTCTATTTGATATTAACAATTTCGCTGATGAACAATCAACAGAAAACCCTATGTAAATTTGTGATAATTATGTTGCTTTTAGTATTTGAACGAATTTAATGCGATGGTTCTAGAACACTGGCACTTATATCTTTACGGATACAAAGATAATTCTCTAAAGGATTTTCGAATATTCCTGATAAAAATTTCATTTTTGACAAATAACTTCTGTCAACATTAACGATTTTTTTCAGATGCGGGGCATTTTATCTCTTCAAATAAAACTTCATTATTATTGTTATTACTAGGGGAGTACCCCTACCCGCCTAACTGTGGACCAATCCCCATTGTACAAATTATATAACTATTTATACCCATTGCTCAAATTGTAAGACTTTAATTTGCGTGTGTATTGTGTAGTTCTAAAGCATCTATAGCCAAGAGCATAAATTTATTTTAAAAATATCTTGGCACCATCTATTGCAACTAATCTTAACTGCGTCAAACATTTATTACAGTATCATGAAAAACATTTTTAGAGAGTGTTATTATTATTATTTTTTTCAAAAATTTCTGGTTTTATTGAAAATTGTTAAGTATTTATTACATACATTAAGTACTTTTGAAAAGTGCATTATATAACGAAATCTGTTTTTTCTTATAGCGTAGAAAATATTTAAAAAGGCTTTTGATTCATATATTTTGTCATCAATTGTTTCTTCCTTTTTATGTCATTCTTTCTTTTACTTTTTAGTTATTCATTGTTTGCAAAAGCTTCTAGAATGTGAATTTGTCATCGAAACGCTGATTGGAATGTTGGATGATTTAGTTAAAAAAGTTTTCGAAGTAAGTCATTTAACTGTGCGTTAAGAGTAATTCTATAGGGATTCTTAGTAAATTTTCAATAATAAGGATTCTTACCAAATTGTTTTTCTTTTTAAATTCATTGAAAAGAATTTACAAAAGAAAGTTTTTCTAAAATATTCATAAAGATCTCACGTTAACAACAAACATTAAAAAAAACGAATTCATTTTTAATTATGAGCTAATGGTACGAGTATGTATGATTTAAACATCGTGATTAGTTTTTAAAAAGATAATTAAAAATATATCTTAGCATGTAGCAATATGTCTTAAAATAATTGTAATAATAGGAATGTATCTTAAAAGAAGTAAAGATACATGAAAATAAATCTTCAAGAAATCTTTAAAAGTATCTATTTTTCACAAATTCTTACTATAATATAAAAATCTACATAAAAACTTTCTTGCTTTGATATTTGTTAATTACGACATTTTAATATTCAGATATAGGACAAAGTTCCTATCTTTATATATTTGCATTTATGATATAACTTCTCCTTAATCTAATTTACTCATTCAATGCTGCAGTTCTCGAGTATATATACTAAAATGCTAAGAAGATACGCAATTGTCCAGATGGCGGTAGCATCGTGTAAGAATTGCTAAATGGCTAATGCATTAACAGAGCTCTCATTTGTGATCAAGTGAATCACGAGAAAAGTTTTCTAACAGGGTTATGGCCACACATTGGGATTTAATAGATACTGAATGTGGATTACTAGTTGGCTAGTGGATTGCTAAACTCGTAAGGCCTAACAGAATTTTTCAGGGAATTCAGCATTCTTAGACGCACAGTGTCAAGAATGAGCCAAAAATATATAATTTTAGACATTACTTCCTATACCATAATCAACACAGTGACCTACTTGTGCCTACTTAATGATCAAGCTAGAAACTTAATAACATCAATCTATGGGGAACATACGACAAACGAGTTCGTGAAGACAATGAAGTGAAATACGGTGGGAATAGGAAAAGGTAGAAGACCGACTCGAGTGTCTTTAATAATAACACGCCTTCGGTTACATCGCCTCTACTGGACTCACGAACATAATAGTGGAAATTTATGTTATTGGGAAAACGTTGCTTGGGGTCGAATGAGTGCCAATTCCAATTTATAAGAGCTGAAGATATGGTTCGAAGGTGACGCAAGCTTAATGAGGTAATGCCTCGAATTGGACGACAATGTAAGAATATGTAAGGTTTTAGTGGCTCCATAATGATGAGTGATGTTTTTATATAGCAGAACTGCATTCTCTAGTCAAACAGAACCAATCCTTAATTGTGAATAGTTATAATTATGTACTTGGAGACGATTTGAAGCCATTCTTGAACTTCGTGTATCCAAACAACAATGGGATTTTCCAAAAGGGTACAGGGCCCAAATCCTTCGTGATTGATTAGAAGAACATTCCGGATAATTTCAGCAAATAATTTGGATACCTGAATATCCGTACAAGAATCTCATAGAATATATGCAGGACATGATCTAAAGATATATTTATTTACTAGATTTGGTACTGACAACACATTCGCAATTATAGGCTGCTGTAGAGGCAGCATGGCTGAATTTTTAGCGACTTGCTGAATCAATGTCATGTCGAGCAGTGACGCACACAGACTACTTTTATGTTTCTAAAAAAACATAGGGGAAAGCTCCAAAATGTAATCTTTATGTTAAAAATTAAAGATCCGTTGATCTCTACGGATGGGGTTTGAACCCCCAAACTCTACCCTTGTGTATACAACTGACATCGAGTTAATACACTTCGCCGGTAAAAAAAAGATTCCACATGATAATAGGGAGGTACCAGATTGCCACGTCTCATCGACTCGGGTTCGAGTAAAGATCATCCATTGTTCAATTAACACGATTTTATTTACTATATCACTTAATAGCCTTAATCAACTTAATTGGGAAGGCACTTAAATCACTAAACCCGAGGAGCAATCAACCTTAATAAATTCATTATAAAAGAAATAAGAGCACTTATATATATATATAGAGTAAAATAAAATAAAAGTGAAGAAGTACTAGAACCTACAGTGCTAAAGCAGGAAGAAATTGGAATTCACAAGACACAACAAATGAAGATACAAAAAAGTCTTTGGACTAAACTGGAGACCTATTATGATTTCTAAAGCTGTCACTGAATTAGGCCAGCGAATCAGGGTTAGCAATGCTTTATGGATCCAACCTTCCCCGTACAGCAAAAATTTTCGACATAATAGGGGGGAAAAAACCCAAGTTGAAAAGTTAAGCCTAATACAACACGTGGAAGAAAAACCTGATAATATAATAAAATGAAATTAAAAAAAGAGAACAATAATGAATCTCTCAAGGAGAGGAATAATAAAAAAAAATTTATATAGAAAAAATTAGGATAAAAACTTACATGTAAAATAAAATAAAAAACTGGAAATCGAATATTCAACTTTCTACGATAAGATCCCACGGGAAATGACTTAAAGGATTGAAACGACTTCACGAGAAGGAAAAATCGTGGCGCCCCCTGGATAGTTATTTTGCAATTAAATAAACCACAAAGATTTTTTAAAAATAAACTAAATAAACTATATATTTATATATATATATAAAATCACCTGAGCGCTTTTGATTCAATACTTGAATAATTTTCCACTTGAATTAACTATACGACTACCGGTCGCTAACGTAATGCTTTCTTCTATCTCAAGCATCATCTCACCTACCCTACGACTAACACTTAAATAGATGTTCTAATTTACATAAAACCAAGTCTTCTTCACGAAAAGTGGTTTTCATTTGAAATTAGAGTTATGAAGATTATTTTACCCAAGAGGATTAATAGAAACGCGAATAGACCCATTATAAAATGACTTTTGGCCTTTCGATTTATACGTATGTGTGTATAAGCATGCGTGCTTGTGCTTGTGTGTATGCACATAATACGTTAATTGGGAAAGTTGAAAAACTAATCTATTGCGACAAATTCCATGGAAAGAGATTTAGTTGACAGAAATAAAATATAAGCAGGAATTTAAACTAGGATACAAAATATAAATATATTTGATATTCTTATAGACCCAGAATAACTTTTGAAAATACCTTAAAATCCTGCGTATACCACGCACCTATACTTTCAAACTGAATTTCTTAAAATTTTTATATTCCCCGTATAACGCGTACCCTCTTTTTTACGAAGAAATCTGAAATATTAGTCTACATGTGGAAGTCATTTATTCGAGGTATTATACCAGACTTTTGAAAGAATAGCTAGAACTAGAGAACTCTTTTAGTTCATAAGACAAAATTATTTCTTTTAAATAAACAGTATTTCAGTACATGTAGAAGTAAAAAAAAATTATGCTCATCTCTTTTGTTATTTTTAAATTTATTGATTTTATACCCGGTGTATATAACTCGGATCCTTAAGTTTCGATCTTATTTTTGGTGTTAAAAGTGCCCGTTATACGCCGGATTTTACGGTAATTTGTTTTTAAATTTAAAAAACAGTAAATTTGGTTTCCTCCAATGAAAAATGTTTTACTTTAATATTTTAAGACTACTTTTTAATAAACTTTTACTTATGAAACCCTTACTTATATCCCAAATACTTTTATGAAATTCAGAACGTATGTCCGGTATGCTTGTCAATCTAATTTTTCTTCAAGAAAGAATCTGTAATCAATATCAATTATTGAAATAAAAAAATATTTGAAACAAAAATATAAGTATTTGAAATAAAAATAAAGATATTTTTAAAAAAAATAATTAAAAAATAATAATACTTAAAATAAACTTTCATTGAAAAAAATGCTAATATTGATATTAAAAGCGTACTTTTTTTTTTTCGTTTTAATTTTTTTATTTTTATAATTCGAAAAACACAATAGAAATAAATTCTTCATACGTTACTTACCTTCAAAAACGATTAAAATAGGAAATTGTTAACAATTTTCATAGTCATGTCAAATTTTAATGTTATTTTAGACAAATTAATTTCGAAACCTAAATATGAAAATTTTAAAGGTTTTCAATCTCAAAATTAATTAATTTATCTTCATAAAAGAGTTTAAAGTGATACGCTTAAATTTTTTTATAGGAAAACCATGCCCCTGCCTTCTTTAAGCGAATTATGAGTTCTGATTCTTTTTATTATTTATGCAATGAAAATATTTTTCTTTGCTTAGAACAAAAATGCGATAGAAAAAGCAAGATGTTCCATTTTGTGTTGGACATATACACTCAGCAAAATATCATACTGGTTGACTGAAAAGAAATCGGAAAATTTTAGCAAGTATTTTTCGCATTTTTATTTAATCAAATTTTTATTTAAAAAATATTTGTTCTGTATGTTATTTTTATAAAGATGTTATCTATATATTTTAATATTCTCTTAGTCAGTGACGCCTTGAGACTTCTTGAGGCCCTGGGCCTCCATGCAAAAGTAGGCTTCACCTGTGGTTAGGGATTTCAATATCGGAACAAAAGTTCAATACCGGTATTCGGTATTTTCTACATCCTAATACCGGGATACCAGTTTTAATACCGGTAGTAGAAATTTTAGAAAAAGAAAGAAAACACAAGTGTTTCTTTGTTTTATTTGCCAGTTTTATTAGAGAGTGTAAATATCACACAAAAAATAGTTACAACAGTGGATACAGTTTGCTTGTACTCCCTCCATTCACTTTAATTACTCTTGAACATTTTTTTACATTGTGCCACCATATTCTTTTCATTATATAAATAATGAAACCACACCGAAGTATTATCAACTGATTTTTATGTATTTTGAAGTTATTCTTATTCATTATTATGAGTTACTATTTATGAGTATATATATAATGAATCTGAAAAATATTTTGAACCCTAAAGTAAGATGTGCAAATACAATGTGAATAACAAACTCGGCAATTTAAAAAATATCTAAATATTACGCACTTTCTTCACAACTACAACTTTGTTTTCACAGATACGAATATCAGACCACGAATCCTGCGCGTGTGCAGTATCGCTCTGAACTGTAATTGAATATATTTGGCCCACCTCCATGGATAATTCACATATTTTATCACTTCCCTTGATTGTACGTTACAACTTTATACTGAAAGTCTAATTAATTTCACCCGTTAGGGAAACATAAAAACAAAAGTGTAGACTATTTTGCTAGATTGGCGATCCCTGGACATATAGTGGAGATAATTTTTAAAAATTCTAGTAAATATTGCGAAAAACCGGTATTTAAACTTGTGAATACCGGTATTACAAAATTGTACAAATGGCTCAAAATACCGGTATTCGGTATCCCGGTATACCGAGACAGTATATAGTATACGTTGACAGATACTTGAACAAAATATAACCCGAAACAAATATTAGGTGTAAAGGAAAGTTCTGTCTTTTTTTCCTAAAGAAAAGACAATTTTTTCCCACGTTTTATTTAAAATTTAATCCAAAATATAATGTCCTTTGTTAGATACAACTGTCTGCCAGCATTCTGGCAGCTTATATAAGCCCCCGGAAAAGAAATCCTCTGTTTTGGAGGCAAAGTATTCTTCCACTGACATTTGGACACCCTCATAATTTATATACTCATTTCCATCAAAAAATTTTTTAAGCGATCTGAACAGATGATGGTGCAATATCAGGAGAATATGTTGGGAGAAGTATTGTTTCCCAACTCAACTCTGTAATTTTTTTTTTTGTGCGGTCTTTCTTGCGACGTGTGGTTTAGTGTAGTCGTGATGTTGAATTACACCCTTTGTGATGACCAAAGATGGACGTTAACGTTGAATTTCTTTATTCAAAACAACAAGTTTCGAACAATAACGATCAGCATAGATCGCGTTTTATTTTTTTTTTCAGCAGCTCATCGTACACTCTACCTTTGCGGTCCCACCAACAACACAGCATAACCTTCTTCTGATGCAAGTCAGCTTTGGATGTGGACGGGTGTTTCTCCCTTTTGTAAACATATGCCTTATTTCTAGCCACGTGTTTATGCACTATCCACTTTTCTTCTCTAGTCACCAAGTGATCCAAAAATGGTTCCCTTTAGTGACGAGCAAGATTTGAAGAACATATCGGAATTCTGTTCATTAGATTTTTTTTTTGCTTAATTCATGTGCCCCCCAAACAGAGAATTTGGACACATAGCCAAGCCTTTCAATGTGGTTCAAAGCGATAGTCTGATGAATTCCAAGCTTGAAGCTCACTTCCTTGGAAGTTAACGTGGGATCTGTCCTGATCATATGGCATAGCACTTCGTCACCGACATCGGATGGCCTTCCTGATTCAGGTTCATCTTTTAAAGAAAATCACCCGAATGAAATTTCACAAACCATCTTTGGCATGTTCGAGCTGTTGCTGCGTTCTCTCCAAACACGTCGCACGAGTTTTTTTGTTTTTGCCTCCATCGCGTTATTCCCTTTTTGGAACTCACTTTTCCTTCATTCTTGTTGATACTTCTCAATTTTTAAAAAAACTAATTAAAATATGAAAAAATGTGTGGAAATCATCAATCATATACTAATCTAACTCTGTTTAAACCTCTTTCAGTTGGATCAGAATTCATGCTAAGGATAGACAATACATAAAAGTGCACGTGTTCAAAAATATAACAGAACTTTTCCCATAAATCTAATAAATATGCATGACTCACTGTCTCACACACCTGAGTCCAATCCGATTCGATCAATTAAAGGAGTAATGATGGTGCATGGTGGTAGGTTTAGGCAAGGACCCGGACATGATTTAATAACACAGTCTGGCCACTGTTACCAGCTGTTATATTCGAAATTAACAGTTTTTTGGAGACTGTATATCTGGGATTAAGACCATTCAAATTATTCAGATCATGGTTCGGATTAATCTTATTAAAAATAAATACGGGAATAGACTCATTGATAAACACTTGTGCAACTCTCTATTCGAATGGCAACCACTACCCACTTTTAGCATTAAAAAAATTTAATGATAAAAAAAAAAAAAAATTCCATCCTTCTCATTACAATTAGTAAATCTGATAAAAAAAATCTATTATTATATTTATCATTCACAGTGAACTACACTGCAATTTCTTCCTTATGTACAATTTAATTTCAACTAACTAAAATTAATTTCATATTTACTAGAAATGTGTAAGCTTATGTGCAATAAACAAATGTAAGTTTCTTTAAAAAAAATAGTGGGTAGTTCTTTTGGTTGGTAGCTCACAGTGGGATTTAAAAACAGTACAGTAGCTTAGAAGTTTCATAAGTTTGGCAACCACCGCCATAGAGCATACTCAAACATGGTAGCCATAATAAGAATTGAACAAATTCAGTTGCAAGAAATTTTCACTAAATAAAAAGATTCATGATTATTGTTTATTGCATTAAATGCGTCGTTGAATTCTCTTTTAATAATAAAAAAAATCTATAATACTTATTTAAAGATAAATTAATAAAAGTTTCAAAAAATTTAATCATGAGAATATAAAGCAATTTTTCAAATAAAAAAAAAACATTAACCGCGATCTTTTAGTCTAACATAATATTATTTTACAATGTTACGATCTTCTATTTATTAACTGCAAATTTATCATAATACCTTTACAAATTATTACCATTTTGAATTCCTAAAATTTTCGTTACTTTGAATCTAACACGATCTAGTATATCAGATACATAGAAGAGAAACACAAATAAACTTTACAGTAACTTTTTGTTTTAAAGCTCAGCCCGAGTGCAACAAATTCTAATGATTCGGGATTCATTAGTGAAAAATGATACTACTTAAATTTTTCAAGCATTCAATAGAGAAAAAATTTACAGAAATATTTTTAAAAATAATATCTCTTGAATGCGATTTTTCTCCTAAAACTCTTGTAATAATCAGTAAATTTTGAATTAAGTTATCCGACTACGTTCGGAACCGTGATTTTAAAAAAGTGCAAAAATGGATAATTTTCCTGATATTCAGTGTCACTTAGATTAGAATACATGTATAAAATTGTTTTAAGGACCTTTTGACAAAAAAAATTATTTAAATACACTATTTCGGCAAAAAATTAACTTAAATTCTCCTTTTGTGAAACATGCTTCTATTATAATAATATTTTGACTGTATATAGCTCAGACCTCTATACAGAGGCTCAACTATGTGATATTTGAAAAATTCACATTATTTTCAGAGTTACACCTAATTGAAAAAATTATCGGCGTTTTTTTCTTAAAATTTATCCCCTCTGTTATCGTAAGACATGGATAAACCCACTTCTAAGTTACGTATTTCAAAAATTCTAGTGGGGCCTCTGTACAGAGGTCTGGGCTATATGCAGCAAAATATTATTATATTATAGAAGCATTCTCCACAAAAGGAGAATATTTTGAAAATGGGTCATTCTATGTTCATTTTTTGTCAAAATAGTGTACTTAAATAATTTTTCATTGTAATACTATTCTTAAAACAATTTTATATACATTTTCTAATTTAAGTGACACTAAATATCATAAATATTATCCATTTATACGCTTTTGCAAAATCACGGTTCCGAACGTAGTCGGATACCTTAAGTATTGGAATCTTCGTTTTGGTTAATTTTTTTAAAAAAAACTTTTACTTAATATATGGAAGAATTCCTTGCTCATTCATTGACATATTTATTTTTAGTTACATTTCATTTGTTCTCTTCCCTACTACAAGAATACTTACTACTAGCTTTTGAGAACCGTCAGGCCCAAGAACAAGAAGATGTTGTATATTTGAATTTGAAAAAACATTTAAGAGCTCCAGGTGAGATTGCTTCACATTTCTTCTGTTACAAATTATCCAGAAAAATATTCTAACTAAACAAGTCAGAGTAAAGAAATCGGGCATGAATAGGAAATGGCACATAAATAATTAACATACGAAAACGTTGGAGATATTTTAAACTATATCAAACCAGTAGAGTAAGAAATGAATATACGAAAAATGTGGCTATAAATGCGTTAGTTAGTGCGGTAAAATCATATAAAAGTACATTAGCGTTTCTCAAACTGTGGGGCGCGCCCTCCAAGGGAACGAGGAGGGCATGTTGGAAAGTCGAAAATAAGACTATTTTAAAAAATTAATCATTTACTGAAAGTAAACAAACAAAATACATTCTGACATAATAAAAAATAGAATACACATTAACGTTGATATAATACACTTATAAATGCATCAGTATTGCAAAATGTATTTTCTGTTAATTTAACAATACTTACTATATGGAAGGAACATGCATAGAAAAAGAAACGATTATATCTTCATATTAATTGGATAACTTATTCCGGAGTAGGATCGTTACAAAAAAATAAGGAAGTCAGTCAAGCATCGGTTCATTTGCCTAATGATTCAAATTGTCATCTAACATGGCATAAGCCAATGAAACTCTAGTATGGTACCCTGCGGAATCTTTAGCCGGATTTTCTCCAACTTTCTGGCTAAATCACTAACATTTTAAGATGGTTTCTGGCGCCTTCTCATCGGTTCTTGATTGGTTCCCATCTGATGATCCAGCTGATCAAGAAAACGTTCAGAAACCTTGTAGACAATTCATAGGAATGCGTTCAGTATGTGGCCGGCCCTTATAGTGTCACAAATAAATTTCAGGTTGGCATAAAAGGTAAAAAACGGGTCATTAAATTTCATCCATTTACCGTTGTGTTGTAAGTGTACCAGAATTGACTCACAAATGGTGCTTTTTCAGTAAAGGAAATAGCACCCCTTATAGTGGGAGCTTTGTGGTGCGAGATAGTATAGGCAAAATCCATATGCTACCTTAAACCTCTCCAGATAAGCTTGTACAGATCTCAGAACGCGGTTAAAAATAAGATCTCTCTAAAAATTATTCACTCTCAGTTCATGAAGCTCAAAACTGACGAAGCTCGGCATAAATGTAATTAACATGAGGATGGGGTATTTAATGAAAGTATGGGTTGGCAAGTGATGTAACGATCGTCAAGAGGCTTAGATTCTGCTCTCGCAGACATTTTTCAATATCCCTGATGGAAACTGATGCACAAATCAAGTGTTGGATGATTGACAGCGACGACTGATTGACAATCGTTCTATGCGGTTCATGTGTAGTATAGGGGAGGGGCACTTTGAATTTAGCGATTTTTCTTCGGATTTGGTGAATTTTTTCTAAATGTCATGGTGAGATATCGAATTCATTCTGAAATAAATAATAAATAATTCCGAAAAAAAGTACCTTGGTGACTGGTTTTAGTCACCAAAAAAAAAAAGGACTGCGCCAAGTGGCCCCTCTATACTACACTTGAACCGTTCTATGCTTTTATTCTGTTCTGCCATTCTAACTGCTACCATTCTGAAAATAATTGCTACTGTTGTTTTTTCTACACTCTCTTATATTGCTTGTTAATCCTTCTGTTTCGATCAATTCAAACTTTCACCTTTTATCAGTAAATTGGTGGATCCATATTGAACTATAGACTGAAAATCAATCAGTGGCATTTCAAATTTTTCAGTTTCCAACCAATCGAATTGGGACAAGTTCAGTTTTTTAAAATAAAGTTACATGTGAGGGTACATAAAAAACTTCAGCGCTTGCGATAATTCTTTGAACTGAGAAAATATCGCTGAAGACTGCAACCGATCACTCGGGTTTGTTCGTAATACTTCATATTGTGTTTTGTAATTTTAAATTAAAATGCCGACCGTTTTGATTGGTGGTGTGCCCAAAATATTGTGTCGCTTTCAATTGGTTCGTCAACCCTGTTGTGAATATTACAGAGGAAGTGGCTATACACAGTACCCTAATATTAAATACATGATCTTTTGATAAAACAGATTTGGACAAAACAGAGAAACAAGGAATGTCCTGTTGCTGAGTTAGTTGTAGATTATTTTGATGAGATAGATATAAACTAAATTTTATGTTCCTTTTTTCAAAAATCTAACCACTATGTCAAATTTGTCGATGGCTCTCTATATCCGATATAAAAGCTTGTATGTGAATTCTTCTGTTATAATGTTGGCGTCACGAAGGAGTTGATAAGTAATAGAATGACTCTCACGAAAACTACATTTCTCTAGTGAGATGCAGTCGAAATTGTAACATATACTTTTACTCTTTTTAAATAGGAGTGTTATACAAAATTGATAAGCAATTGATAATATATATATATATATTCAAGAAAATGACATTGAGAGAGATTTCTGCACGTTGGTACACACCAGATCTCAAGCAAACTACTGATTCACCCTTTTGTGGCTTCCGTTCCTCCACCATAATACAAGTATATCTAATGGCACTATCGCCATCTAGCAGTTGTGATAAAAATAAGTGCTAATAGTGCCATTGATTAAATCATAAAATATAGGGATATAAGCAGAGATAGTTATTTCTATTGAAACAATGCAATCTTTCTCTTCATCCGTGCTTCTTTTTACTAACTGTTATTTATTTTTTTAGCATCAAATACTTCGGGTTATTTTAAACCTGCAACTTCCTGTTTCTTAGTCAGTTCCAAGAAGGTGAATTCTCGTCACAAAGTTAAAGAAAAAGCTTCCAACTTGAACAGTTCTACATCGCAAAAAATCAAAACCGAGCAAAAATTTAAAGATAAAACACTCGTGACATTCTTAAGAGAACCAGAAAGAAGTTGGAAGATTGATTTTCCAGTTTCAGAATTTTCATCAACAAATTTTATCAGAAATAAAGAATGTTATTCGGACTGTCGTTTTCAGCAATCAACTGTTGGATTTCATAATGAAGGTATGGATATTTTTTACTATTGATTTTTAATTAATTCAAATATGCTATTTACTTTTATATAAATCGGACAATATATCTTTATATATAAAAATCTTCTGTGCGTGTGTATGTGACTAAACTCCTCCTAAGCGGCTGGACCGATTTCGATGAAATTTTTTGTGTGGGTTCAAGTAAATTCGAGAATGGTTTAGAATTGCA
>BMAV01005638.1:51761-92197 GCA_019973955.1 Trichonephila inaurata madagascariensis | reverse complement strand
ACAAGTCACCGTGTGTGAAGAGCGTAGCTTCTGTAGTTTCTTCGTAGTTGAGTCAACTAGTGAGGCAGAAGAACGTGCCTTTCGAAGCACAGCAGGGAGTGCCACTGGACCACGTGTAAAAGTACCCAGGCAATTTCTATTCTAAAAAAAAAAAAAACTAACTCTTCTCCTTTTATTAGGTGTGGCACAAGTTTACACGTTTGAAAGGGTCCTTAATGAAGCACTTAGTATGGTGTTAAATGAAATCAAATGCAGGTGATGTACTTAACGATTACAACCCCATTCAGATAGCGATGTTAACAGATGTGCTAACCTCTAGCTAAATAGAATTCCGAACTTACATTCCTCCTTCCCCAATTATGAGTTTTGGGGATCGTAATTGTCAGTGGCATACACAAGAGTGGGGTTTGGGGGTTCAAACCATTTCCATAGACCAACAGATCTTTAATTTTTAGCATAAAGATAAGGTATTGGTGCGTCCGTCGTTTTTTTTTAAATATATAACCCTCCCCATGAAAGTAGTCTGTGTACGCCACTGGTACTTATTTATCAACTGTATAAATAAATAACAAACTAAACTCTTTTAATGATCTAAAAAGGATTTAATTCCATGAATTAGAATAAGTATCTCTTGTATAGATTCTAAAAAGTTTGTTTATATTTAAAAAGGCATAAGAAAGTGGAGTGCCGCATAAGTAACACGTTCTTATGAGTATATTTTGTACATAAACAAGTAACACGTCAGTGGGATGATGATTTCAAATCAATTCCATAACAATCATCTTCAAATTAAAACTTTAAAAATAATTGAGATATGACGATTTAATCAGCTGGTATTTTAAAATACCCTTCTCTAACCCTGTGCTAGTAAAAACTCTGATGTTAAAAAAAAGGGAATATATTTCAAACTCGTTTGTATCGATAGATTTGTATGTCAAAAATAAATTGATTAAATTTGTTTCAACTATATAATTATTGCTGTTAATGTATGAATCCATTTTATGAGTTAAATTGATTGTATATGAACGTCAAAGTTGAATGATACAAGTGACGACATATTCCAAGATTATGAATTACATTTAAGTGACGAAGACGACAGCTGGGCTTGCACTTCACTTCCATGCCATCCCAGTCTCCACAAATTTAATGTGCATCAGGACCTCTACACTAGTGACACTAGGACATGAACTTACAATTCTACAGAAACAATGCCGGCCACAAGTTTGTGACCATGATCTTTATAAATCAGAATAATTATATTACCAAAAGAATGAACAAAATTAGAAAAAAATCGCTACTCTTACAAAAGGAAGTAAAATTATTATTTTCTAGCTTTATTCATTTTTAAAAAAATTTCAATATTCTTTGGTTGCATTTATCGCAAAATAATCCTTTTGTTTTCTTCAGGTTATGCGACAAATGATGTCATGACTAAATTTCCGCACATCTATACTTATACCTCGTTACCTGCAACAGAAACGCAGGCATCTGCCCACTATGCAAATGAAATCTATCCATTCTCAGAATCTTGGCTTACGAAAGACATGGACTTCATTCATCCTATCTTAAACCAAGATACGTTGCAAAGATGACACATCAATTTTTTTTTTTGAAACTTATAGACTTGTGCCAAAAGACAATTGCTCCTATTTTTACATCATTTTCTTAATCCCATGTAAACTTCATCATAAAGGATAAATGTAAAAGACAATTTTTACATACTTTTTGCAGTGTTAATTTATTCCCATGGTTATTTTTTTTCTAAATCAAAATTCAGTTTCTAAGTCAAATTTCTATTTTGGGGCAAGTTTAAACAAACTATGCACAGGTGACTCAGGTACAGTGAAGTCTTAAAACTTCTTGTTCTGGCCCCTTGGGTAAAAGGAGACCCCATCTGCGACCCTTTTAAATAGGCAATATATTCAGCATACATAGTCAAATACTTGTACAAATGGTAATCCGTAGCAAACAAATATGCGTGACTCGCAATCTGACTCGACCGACGGCAGTCTTTCGACTAAATGAGTAATGATGGTGCATGGAGGCGAACCTAGACACGGTCATGAAGGGACGTAAAAGTTGCCTCAACGTAAAAGTAAGCCCTGGGACCCTACACAAATGTAGGCCCCACCAATGACCCTTAAAAGTAGATTGTACATAGCATACGTAGTCAAATACTCGTACAAATAGTAACCCACAACAAACAAATGTGCATGACTTACAATCGCACAAATCGGCTCGACCGACTGTCGCCTTTTAACTGAATGAGCAATGATGGTGTATGGTGGTAAGTCTAGGCCTAGACATGGATGACATTCATCACATAATAATACAGTCTTGCATATAGTCCAAAATTTCCACTTTTTCGGAGAATACAACTAGAAATAACATTCGATCATAAAAATTATTCTAATCTTGATCTTATTAAGACTGAGTCGAGAACGAGACGAGGCCCCCACTGAGGCAGAGGCCCTGGGTCCATGCCTTAAGACGTCTCTGCGGACATGACATAATCTTGCCACAGTTGCCAGTTGGTATATAGTTCGAAATTTCCAGCTTTTCGTTAATATATGATTAAAATTATTCGTATTGTTATCTTGGCCTAATGAAGAACGAAGTGTGGCCACACCGAGGCCTTGTGCCAGGGCACAGTTATCCCACGCCTTAAAACATCTCAGCTGAGGTAGAAAGAAATTTCCCAACTGACCAATTATCAGGCCTATTTACTCCTATGATTAACATTTTCAAGTCACGAGAGATATTCAACCACAAAGACAACATGGCTTTTTATGTAGATTATTTGTTAAGAGAAAATTAATTCCAGGCGTCCGAATTGGTAGCAAGGACGTCACTAGATGGTGCCACTATGAAATGGCTCTCACATTTGGAGACTTGACATGTCTGTAAAAAGGCTAAGTTGCTAAAAAATGCAGCTGCATTGGGGAAAAAACATTTAACAGAATTACTATTTTTTTTTTTAATAAAAACATGCATTGCAATTCATAATACTTAGAGAAGTTTTCATTAGAAGGTTCAAACTCTTGTTTGCTCAAGCTTCCCAATCCCCAAGGAACTCGAAAAAAAAAAATTTTCTCACTATGCAATAATATCCAGAATGGGAGACATTTCTCTAGTCCCATTTATAGATTCCATACAAAATTTTGTCACACCAACTCAACTTACCCTGCCTCATGGCTATTAAAGCCATTCTAGATGCAAAAATAGAGAGCAAATTTAAATATTTAAAATGCATATGATTTGATGTATGTGGATCACCTTCCTTATAAATATATTCAAAACAGCATAATCGAAAAAATAACACTTTACATCCATAAATTCCTTCGTCTTTATAAATGAAGTATTTCTTTGAAAACACTTTTATAAAAGGTCTACCAGAAGATAGTGTTCCATCTCCAATCCATCCACAGTATATATGAATGAATTTTTTATACAACTCTGGATATTTTTAATAACTCTTTTGTATATAACTATCCTAAAAAGAATATCTCAATGGTGAAATTACTGGATTCTTACCCTTAATCTTGAAGAAAATTGCATTGCAGAACTATTGAACAAAAGAATGCACACACAAGACAAAAAAAGTAGAATAAGGTAAATATATATTTTATATTATGCTTGAAAAGAAAAAGGAGTAGTATGAACTTGAGTAATAATTCTCCCAAGAATATACTTTGATTATATATCCCCATTACAAAAATATCAGCAGATTTATTCCATGTATAAACCAAAAACTTTAAAAAGGACATATTATCTATGTACAATAACTACATATTACCTACACTGTACCCATTTTACATTTAAAACATTAAAAAAAAAGGACAGTAGTTAAATAATTTATGTAAAAGAAAGATTCTAGTACATATTACAGTTAAATTTTATTTCATACATTGTGCTTTATTTTTATTTTTGAAATTTCAGTTTAAAAAACTTCAAAATATATATTAAATTGGAAATTTAGTAAAAATGACTCATGAAAAAAAAATCTGAATGAAAGTATAAAAGATATTTCTAGACATATTTATAAATTCCAAATGTTTTATTTTTCAATATACCAATGTACAGAAAAATATGTCTTATTTTAAAGCAGTTATATGTTTCATTTAAAAAAAAAACAATTATCACCATAAAAGACACATCATTCAAATAATCATCAAATAATATTAAATGCTTAGATTTTTTCTTTATGAAAACACAGTACACACACAAAATTAAAACAGATATGTATGCACTAAATACATATGTAAAAAAGAACATGTCAAAAATTGCATAAACAATGGAATTAACACACAAATAGAGAGATTACTTTTCTCATTAATCTTCTCTTATTATTTTAAAAAGTATAAAAGACTTGAGTAACAGAAAAGAAAGACATAATTCAAAAATAAAAATGACTGATTTAAGTGCAGTCTAGTTTGAGATCAAAAATAAATAACATGTATAAAATACAAAGCAATTGATGAACTTTGGTTTATAGGTTAAAACTTTTCTTATGTGTTAAATGAATAGGTATTTCTAAAAATATATATTCAAGTCTTAAAAAAAAAAAAATGTTCTATAACTGATTACTATTTAAACGTGTGTTTGAGAAAAATATATCTTTCATGTTTGCAAGAATTTTTTACCAAATCCTTTAGATAAATTGGAGTGAGTTAATACTAAAGAGAGTACACATATTAAAAACGAGTTATTTCCATTATATTTAAATTTTTTGTGATTTATTTAAAAGCAGAATAACCAAATTCCAAAACAAATAAGTTTTTTAAAGTTTTTAAAATAATTCTTCAATAACTTCTTTTTTTGCAAATAAATGAAATTTTCATAAATTAAAAATAAAACAAGGGAAAGAAAAGCCTATTTTGATAAATAAGTAGTAAGATACAAGTAACAGACACTAACACATTAAGCAATACTGTATATATTTAAAGAATTTAATAATACAATTTATGCCACCAACATTTTTTTTTTTTGTTAAATTATTGCACAAATTTGCTGCTAAATCTTTCTAAAGCTTTGCAACAGCAAAAAAGTTTACAACCAAAATCAAAAATATATAATGATTTAAAACAAACATTAAATAATGTTTTAATATATAATTATTTACTCTTCCCAACAAAATGTGTTTTTTCTAACATAATCGTAACACACACACACAAAATAGATACATGAGCTTAGTATTAACATAAAGTTTGATCAGTATAGGAATCTGTTACATTCAGTAAGGAAGACATTACATTTTTATCACAGAAACTGATTCTTTTTTTTAAAAAAAAAGGGTGGTTATCGTTAAAAAGTTGTTAATCCACAAACAGGAGATGGTGGGATGAGTTTAAAATTTTACAAAGTATGAATTATGAAAGGTGAAATAAATTTTTATTAACTCAGTGGAAAAACAAACTTGTATGATAGGTAATATTATTTTATCTCAAATACGCAAGTTTAAATCTTACATTTATCTTTATTAAATGCATCCATAAACAATTATTCAATTACCAAAGTGACTACACCAGATTTCTAACAAAATGTAAACATGGTTATTTAATCTCTTCTAATAAACAGCAAATGAAGCTCAGTTTATTAGGAAGGGAGAGTTTTTACTATAAGTTACATAAATGAGGATCATAGGATCTGTTGTAAAAGTCATTTATAATCCGAACATTAAGAAACATCAGTGGCTGAAATAACTTACTATCATTGGCATTGTATACAGACATGTTTTAATTTTTTGCATAATTCCTTTGATTTAATAAATGTCTATCTTCAGAATGGTTTGAAACTAATAAGTACTGCATGTGTAGAAAACTTTTTAAGTATTAAAACTGTATTAAAAATTGTATGTATTAAAAACTAACAAAAAGTAAATTTTTACGTTTAATATTTAGTAATTTCCCCACTAAGCATTGTTTGCACAAAAAAAATTACTTCATAAAATTTACAAGAATATGTTAAATATTGGTTTTATTGTATACAAATATTGATTTAAATTATTTTGAAAAGAAAAGGAAGAGAAATAGAACTTTTAATTATATTTCTTAAAGGAAAATATGAAGGCATTATGGCAAAAATACGTCTACCAACAAATCTTTTGTACATTTGAAAATATTAATAAATATGATTTTTACAATTAATAGAAATTCATATAATTTATTTAAAGTCCTTAATTATGAGATAAAATGAATATTTCAGACTGTGCTAAAATAGCTATGATCATTAAAATGTAATTTTACATTGAAATAGTTACAAAGGATCACAATTATCACTTCTGTTGTCAGGCATAAATGTTAATGAATTTATGAACCACTAGTAATATTCATGTTTCACTCAAATTTTAAGTTAAATATTCAATAATCTATCAACACTTATGATGCAATATTTACATAAATTCCTTACCTGTGTTAACAAATAACCTAAAACTTGAAATTCAAAATATATATTGACATAAAACAAAATATACATGGAAGACAAAAATGACATTAACACATAAATTACAATTTTCTACACACATAAATACATATAGTAATATAAATAAGGAATTAATAAAATTAAAAATTTAATTTATTATAAAAACCTCTTTTTATATAAAAGTTTCTCATCAGACAAATAATTCTATCCTAATCATACCTTATTAAAAGAATTATTTTGATTTCATATGAGTAACATTTTTAAATTGTACAATTAATCATTAATGGGGGACACAAGAGTTTCCGTATCTCTATTTTCTGTACCTTCATCTGATAAATCTTTAGCTTCCTTTCTACTGAGATTTAGAATTCCACCCTAAATAAAAGAAAACCAACTTAGATTTATCTTGGATGAACATTTAAATAACTGAATGCAGATTACCAAAAATATCTCGGGGCGGGCCGGCCGGAGCATAGGTATATGAAATCAAAAGTCCATGCTCAGAAAAAAATATAATTTGTATTTTAACTAAAAAAATATATATAACAAAATCCCAAAATGGAACTAAAAAAAATCTATAATTCTTTTTTTTTTAAATTTAGAACAACATTGCTCCTTTTATCACCAACATTTACATAACAAATTTCACATAAATCAAATTTTTATAAAAACGTTCAAAGGCAGCCAAATATAAGATGAATTAATTAAAAAGTTGATGATTGATTCAAATATGTTCATAAAATACACATGGAATAAATACTTTTTAATTCATGATTAAATTAATATTTCATTCACTGAAATTTTCAAGTTCATATTTAATCATTTAATTCATTTTCCTCCTTACATTCAAATTATAATACATAAATATGAACATATCATTTACTAATACATACCTCTCATAGACTAAATGCAATATTTTTGATGATTTAAAAAAATATTTATAGATTGAAATATTTTTAATGTTTACAGTTAACAACATCTTCATAGAACTTAAATGCATAAAAGAACTAAAAATATGAAATATTTAATATATTTTTAATGACATTTTTTTTTCATGTAGTCCTTAAGAAATATCAAATATTTCTGCAAAATTAAATATGATAGAAAAACATAAAATTTTAGTAAAATTTTTAAGTTATTTATTTTATAAAATTTTAAAATTAATATATGCTTTTATATCTTTACTTCGAATATATCATTATATTTATTAAAAAGAATTCGAATTAAAAAAAAAAACAATTTATAAAATATCAAATACACTTTTGAGTTTTTCTTAAAAAGCAGTAAAATTACTTAAGCAATAACTTATAAGCACGTAATGAAATAAAAATCAGCAAATTTTTATTAAAAATGAAAATCTGGTGAAAAGATCACAAGAAATATAAATACTTTAGTTATAACAATACTTCCATAAAATATACAGATTATCATGTTTATAATATTCATTAGTTACAAAATTTTAAATGAAAATATGACAGTAAAATTGGAACATACCCTTTTCATTTCAAAATAATTCAAAGCTATTGATGTCACACAGCAAAGTGCTATATTTACAAACAGATATATCATCACATACTGCCAACTTCGACTAAAATATAAAACAAAACAAGATTATAGAAAATAAATAAAATAATGAGAACTATGTAATAAAAACAATCTTGTAATAGAACAAAAAAAAATTACACAAAAGTAAAACATAACAATGAATTCTTACTCAGATCTATTAGAAAGAATTTCTCCAACAATCAAGTTTGAAAATCCAACTCCAATCATTTGAAGAGATGTTGCAATGCCCATAGCAGTTCCTATAACTGCTTGTGATACAACAAGAGGTATTGATGGCCACATGCTAGCCTATCAGAAGAAAATAAAAAGCATCAAATTTTAAATCAACATGCTAAAAAGTAAATAATTTTAAAATGCATTCAATCGATTTTAATAATACTGCCAATATCAGATCAGTGGCATATACAGAGTACTAAAAAAATAATGAAATTAAAAAAGAAAACTACATTGATTTTGAACTGGATATATATACAGAGGTTATGATACAATATTTTGGGGAATTTTTACAATAAGATTACCTATATAGCACTTTTTTTTTAATTAAAAAAGATAGTTACAGCCGAAATAAGCATTAAGGCGACTGACTACAATCTTTGAACTTTAAAAAAGACTGCATATTGAATTGCCATACTGAATCACTTTAGCATTAAATTTTTAAATTAAATGTCTTTAAACTTCTTTTGAGAATCATAAACATTATTTTCATATGTTACAATAACAATAAAACTCTTATTCAAATCCGTTTCTCACAACAAATGTATTAGAACCAGGTGCACAATGGGGTAACGTATACCCCCGCATGGCAGAAGGAAGGGGGGCCCAGGATTCTAAAACCTGATATCGTGGTTTTGCGATCCTTTGTGAGATCCGACTTGGGGACAAAAACCTGACTTTGCAGATCTGACTCTCTGTCATGCCACTGCAGGTGCACTAATTGAGTAAAAAAAATAATAATTAATTTTTACTAATTGATAATTTGTATTTTTAATTCTCAGATGAAATAAGGTTGATCACTTTGAACATGAATAGTAAGAGGTAAATGTCTTTTAAAGGCAGCAATTATTTCTTTCATAAACTCTTAATTAAAAGAACTACTAGTTATACACTTTTGTTTCATGTCAACTCCATATGAATTTTGGCTGCCTTTTGAGAAACCGTAAAGCCCACTTCAATATTTTTCTTCAATCTATTTTCATCTTAACCTAAATTTACAAAAGTGAGGTGTTGAAATTTGCCTACAACAGAAGAAAATGTGACCCCAAAAGCACAAATATTAAAATTCCCATGTTGGTTATATTTAGGAAAATAGGCATTGGTATAATTTGTTGGAAATGATAACCTGTTCGAAAACATTTTTCTGCTTTTGAAAATAGCTGCATGATTTATATACTGCTGATGTAAGGAATTAACAAGTATTTAATTCTGTAACAAAGAGCTATATTTGTCAAAACTGTGATTGACTGGAACAATTACTTGCAAGATATGCATAATCTAGTTAAACAGACAAATGAAAGAAAAATGATCAGTAGAAAGAACCACATTTAAAGTACATAAAAATCTGTTTTCAAAACAAACAAAAAAAAAATGATCACATTCATCCACCATAGTGGATTATACAGGAAGATGGAATTATTCTTATGTGGTAACAGTTCTACATAGGAATGCAACAACAGCAATAGAAAAAACATATGGGCACGTGCAAATGTCAAGTACTCATACACCCATAAATCCACAGATTGGCATTCTCTTGCAACTTCTTGAATGTGAAAACAGTAAATGGAAAAATAAAAAAACGCAGAAAAAAACATATTTGGAGTCAAATTTAGGTGATTTTATAAGGCACCAAGATTGAAAAAAAACAAGGGAAATATTTGTTTTGAAGTTATTCAAATTTTATTCACATTGAAGCTTTAAACCCAAAGAATCTGTTACAAATCATAGGAGAAGAATGATAGGAGCAACTACAAAGCTTTAAATTGTTTAAAAAAAGTGTACCAAAAAGAAATGAAAAAAATAGCTGTAGAAACTTGCATGTTTCTACAGCTATGTTTGTTACTTTGTATAAATTATTATTCTTCAAAAGTTTCTAAATTTCACTAACTTGGTAATAATAGCATACAAGTTCTTTAAAAAAATCTCTAAATTCTTAAAAAAATCTAAGTTCTAAATATAAATATGCTTATTTTAAATTTTTAAGAAGTTTATTAGGAAAATATTGTTCTCTGAAAAGATATTTATAACAAGATTATACAAATCAACCCCTCTAGCTGCAATGGAATTCCAGACAGATTTGGAACCTTAGAGTGAGAGGAGCCAAAAAAGTGTCCTAAATCTTGTTGGAAAGATTTTGAAAAGAAACAACTTCCTAAATTATTATAGACCCACAAATGAGAGATTAAAACCCCATAAGTCTTTTCTTTCAACTGTTCATGATCTTTATGACACGATATTCCTACACCCACCCATCAAGTTTTCCCACAGGAATTTTACCCTATTATGAGCCAGGTGATGTTGGAGAGCCATTGGGATCTTGCTTGGAATGTTGGTAAACAATTTTCTATACAAGTGACTTAAAAAGCACTGCTCTTGCTACTATACATTACAAATATCCTCTTGACAAATGGTTCCATGTACACACAGATAGTTCAGCAGAAGATGCAATTAAAAATGCTGGTGCTAGAGCCTATTCAAGTGCTTTCAGTATTAGTTATCATGCTGGGAAGTATTGCGACAATTTTGGCAGTGATATAACGGCAATATAATTTGCGATCAATAAATTGGAAAGCTGTTCTGAACACAATATTGTGTTTTTTATCGATTCTCAAGCTGCCATTTTGTCTAATAAACTCAAGTTAAGTGAAAATGCACTAGTTTATTCTTGTAGAATGAAGTTAATTGAGCTTGGGAAGTCTAAAGAGAGCATTGCCCTCCAGTGGATTCCCAGCCATTGTGACACTTCTGTAAATTAGCATGCAGATAGGCTTACTAAAGCGGGATCACCCATGTCCCAACCTGACTCTCCTTGAACTCTGTGTAATATCAAAAGAATCATTTTAAGTAAACTGCAAATTAATACAGCCTCCTGGTATGGTGATGCAGCTGTAGGTAAAATGCGGAATATCTTGCTCAACAAAAGTGGTAGAATCCCCAGTTCCCTGCCTTAATCTGGTGGAGTGCTTTCATTTACTTCAGACACTACCCTATTGTTTTAAAGTTTTAGAAGACAACTCCACGGAGGATAATTTTAATTCTTTTTCTGCTTTGCAATCATTTTATTGGGCTGCTCATCGACTAATGGCAGAGATGCCAAAGATGGATGTAGGATAAAAAAAAAAGATTATACACATCACTTAGTAAAATAATATTGAACCCTTATCTCTATTCAATGCAACACTGTAGTCAAGAAATAATTATTAGAGTTAGTAATAATGCTTAAAAAACATTATACTTGTGTATGAGTCAGTATATGTCTCTATAACCTAATTATTAGAGAAAAAATTGTGTAGAAAGTCTTCAAAGTAGATTTAAACATATTAGCAATATAATAATAATTTACAAATCATATTTCTTTTCTGTATTTCTCTGTTTTTCAACATTTTTATACGGATTCAGAATAAATTTTTCCTCGCCAATTAAATATCCTTAATATCCAAAATATAAACTCTACTGAAGCAGAAATAGTCTTTCAAACGTTATTAAATTTCCTCACACAGTATCATTTTCAAAATATATATATATATATATAAGAGAATAATATAACTTCAAATTTTAGAAGTACTAAATAGTTAGCACAATATGTACAGTTAATATGAAAACAAATGCAGGAATTTTAAAAAAAAAAAGTGCTATTATCTATATATAACATTGTGTGACAGTTATATAAAAATAATACTCACTGCTGCAACAGAATACATTATTCCCAACCAAATAGTTGATATCAAGGGATGCACTCTGGAAAACGCTAATAGACCAAACACTGGTAATGTTAAGACTGAACATGCAATACATAGAATACCTCTTTTGCCAAAAATATCCTGGAAAGAAAAGTTAAAATTAGTTTTAAAACTAATTAAAAAACTATTATAATTAATTAATATATCTATAAAGTCTGAAAAAACTTATAATTTATTTTTCAAAAAATCTGAGCAAAATTTCGAAATTTATAAAAAAAAATTCAAATTGTAGTTGAACACCTTAATAATGAATAAAAATTTTTATGCATGTAAAAATCTTTATTCTCCAGCAGATTATTTATCATAATGCATATTTTTAGACAATAATATTACATTTCCTAAAAATTATGACAAGATAAGAATCTAGAGAAAGTTTATGGGGGGGGGGGGAGGAGATAGTTATAAAAAAAGTACCAAAACAAAACAAAGAATAAGTAACAAAAGAATAACTTTAGCTATAAAGTCATGATAAAAAGAAAAAATCGCATAAACTCACAAAAATTATTACTATTTGTATATATAACACACATATAAAATAAAAAATATATATATTTTAAAAACAAAGATGCTTATACAATACATTGAAATTAAATCAAAGTAAATATCAAAAAATTATAACCATTTCTTTGAAATATTTAGACTAAGATATATAATAAATTAGAATGCTTACAATAAAACCTCCCAAAAATGGTGAGAGCAACAACGAAACATCGTACACAGCACCTGCTATGTATGCTGCTGTATTGTCATCAAAATCGTACTTATCTCCAATGAATTTGCTGCAATAGTAATTAGTTCCTTAAATGTTTAACACTTAACGTTTTGTCACATATATAATGTAATGCATTTGTAAGCTAATCTTATTAACATTATAGAAAAAAAAACTTTAAAAAAACTTATTAAAATAAAGAGCTGTAGACATTAAATACACCTTTCTTCAATGCTTTTAACTTAAAACATTTTTATGTATGGTTAAGTGCTAATAACAGTCTTTCTTACTTAATACTTTTCTAAAATATTATGTTACAAGGAAAAATAAATTCAACTAGCAGAAAAGAATAGCTCAAAATTTTGATAAAAATCAAATTCAGCATATTTATTTATGTTACTGTATCCACATTATCAATATTAATAATTTGATAATTTAATAAACAAAAAAATATAAACATGAGAAACTTACTTCAATTATATCCTTGTTTATCACATTTTTGATTTAATATTTTAATTCCTTTTTTTTCTTTGCATGGAATTTTTTTTTTATCTGTTTAAAATCTTAAATAGAGACACAAAACTCTTACCTAGCATCAGCAACAAATGGAAATACTCCATTGTAGAAAAACATTATGGTGAATATAACAAGCCAGTATGACAAAGAAAAACGCTTCACATCAGATATGCGCTGAAAAAATATTAAACCAGCTATATAACTAAAAATACTATTAAAAACCAATTCAGAATATAACTAAAAAAGATTAATACTCAGTCACTTTTAATTTGAAATAAGCCAAAATATTCAGATATTTAGCTATTATAAAATATAGCCATTTACTATACACAATCAATGCAGCACAAATTCTCTCCTTGATAATTTAAATTTTATTTTAAATATAATATTTCTAAAAACTTTGATATCTACAGAAACAATACTGATTTATTCTTATAATGAGATTTATTTACCGTAAAATCCAGCCTATAAACCACACCTACACTTTCAAGCTAAAATTTTAAATTTTTAGGTATATTGGCCATATAACTCGCACCACCTTTCTTACGAAGGAACCTGAAGAGTATGTATGTAATTCTCCTATGTTTTGAAGTCATTTTTTGAGGCATTATCCCAGGCTTTTCAAAAATTAGTATACTTTTACAACTACCACCCTTTAAGTTCATTAGGTATGTCATTTCTTTTAAGTAAACAGTATTTTGATCTATGTGGAAACTTAATTTTTTTATAAACTCATCTATTTCTTTTATTTTTGAAGCTATCATTTTTATACCCGGTGCATAATGTGCACCCATAAATTTTGATATTTTTTGGGTTAAAAGTGTGCATTATACGCTGGATTTTGCAGTAACTATTAAAAAATGTAAATGAAAAAGATTTTAATCTGTGCTTCTTGTTGATTTTTTAATTTCAAAACATACTTTATTGTTCCATGAAAAAAAATAGAGCATGTTAATAATTGCACAACATTTACACAAAAAATTGGACAAAAGAGATTTAATGCACAATTCTTAACATTCTCTAAACTATCAGGCATTTGACAATAGCTTCAGATTATGTACACAATCAGATGTTCTTTTTTAAAGGATCATATTTCTTGAATACATCTTTGAAGCTTGTGAAAAATGAAAATTTCTGTAAATATCATTATCAAACGGTCAATGGAAGTTATCAAAGTGTACAAAAATTCTAATACTCCAAATTTAGTGAATCATAACTATGCAAAAGATTTCTAGTCTTATTTTGGCAAGCATTGTTGTCCTATTTAGAGAGCATTTGGCTTTTCATTTCTTTTAATACATACTTTTCTTTCACCCATTCTATTTTTAGTACAATCTGAATTTTTGAAAATTAAAAGTGGTATTCAGAATGAGCCCTCAAAATAGTGAAATCTGCTGGTGCAATTTTTTCTGGCAACTAGTTTTTTAACAAAAAAGCAAGAACAAAGAAAAACTTTGAACTCAAACACAAAAGAGTTAATCACATATATAATTTTACAAATCAGAAGAATGGTATGCTTAAGCAACATGTCAAAAGAGAATCAAGAAAGTAATGCAATAAAAACAAGCAAGGGTCAAACACTATCTTGTATATTTCTCATCTAAATATATATCAAGGTTACGAATCCAAAAGAAAAGTTCCTTTGAATTTATTTGTGAATCTGTTGAAATAAAATTTTATCCAAAAAATCACAGAAGTCCTCTTTAAAACCTTAAAGTTTTTAAAAGACATTTGAAACAAACTATATCTGAATGCATGTAATAAATAATTTCTTGCTTTGAACATTGATATTTCTTCATTAAAAAAGGTCACTAAAATAAATCAAAATTGTTGCAATAATTTGAAAATATATATGTATATTTCAGAAACTATTTTAAAAAACGAGGTGCATGGAAAGCCACGCAATAGAAGTGAAACTTCTTTGGTGATGTTGGCCCTAAATGCAGGAATATATCTAATTATATTAAACTGCTGGGGGAACTTACTTTAATCAAATAAAATTTGAACTTCATTTATTGTATGAAAATATTTTTATTCAATTTTCTGCGTGATCTTTTTCCAAGAAAGACACAATAGGTGTGTGGTAACTGAAGTAGGATATAAAAACCCTCGATTGTAGTCAATCAAGAAAACGAGAGAAAACTGTATCAATTGTGGTTCCGTATCTTCTTCCTTCTCTAGCATCAGTATTCATTGTCAAATCAGTGTCCATTTCAAGAATTCAATGAGTGGTTTTGCTTCTTCAGAAGCAAAATTAACATTAAAGTCTCCAGTTAAGATAGTCGGCTTTTAATCATCATCCGATTCAATGATTGCAGCAGACTCTGGTGTGTACAGCTCTAAAACTTTATGGATGAAGGTGAAAACAACTGCGACAGGACTACCTGGTGATACATAGACTTTTGACTGGACTTGCTGCCAGTTTTCCTTCTTTTTTTCTTTCACAAAACTCTTTTCTTCTTTTTGCACTTGTTCTAAGCATTTTAACAAGAATTAATTATAGTTCAAAGGAAAAGAAAATTAATAATGTAAACTTAATACATCACTCACAGAAGTCTCTGTTTTGTAAGACACTATACGTAGTGATTCTTGTGCAAACATTAGTGACATATACACAATGCCCCAGACACTCCTGTAACAGGAAGAGCCATATAATGGTAATATTTTGGGTGCATTTATTCGTTGAAAACAGCACGTTTATTACATAAAAACTACGCCACACAAGTTCGTTACAAGTAGCACGCACTTAATGTCTCCAATACCTAAGCACTCCCCGTGCCTTTCATCTGAAGCAGCAAGAGGCCCCACTCCATTCCTCTGATGCAATTTCCCCTTGGCAATCATCCAACTTTTTCACGGACATGATGCAAGTCACGTGGTGTCCCCTGCTCTCTTTTCCTCCCACTCACTATCTCCTCCCCATGGCGACGATTTGGGGGAGGAATCACTACTTCTGTTGGGTTTTCACCATAATGCAAAACTGGGCAAATTTTCCATTCACTTTCATACCTAAATAAGTTTCACCTCAAAAAAATTAGTGAAAAAATAAACTACTTTCATCCCAAAATAATAAAATTTTAATTCTTGAGAAAGTCATGCAAAGTAAAATTAAGAAAATAAATATGTTTAGAAATATTAAACAAAGTTTTATTTTCCTTACTTTATATCGAATCTTGAAAAAACATTACTTAGCACAAAAACATAAATTAGGTAACTTTCAAAGGCATTGACAGCATATGCAATAACCTTAAGGTACATTTCAAATGATATATCTATTAATCGATAATTTGTTAGGAAACTACTTTTAAACTTAGTGCACACAAATTAAA
This sequence comes from Trichonephila inaurata madagascariensis, assembly GCA_019973955.1. Lineage (NCBI taxonomy): Eukaryota > Metazoa > Arthropoda > Arachnida > Araneae > Nephilidae > Trichonephila > Trichonephila inaurata. The sequence continues at coordinate 75,704 of BMAV01005638.1, read as the reverse complement.
CTTTCAAAAAATTAAACAAATATTAGTTCACAAAATGATTACAGCATTATTTGCAGAGTATAAAACTACAATACATAAAAAAAAAATATCTTTTTTATTCAAATTACGCGTACAGAAGAGCTAATTTAAACCTTAGTGATGAATTATATAGTTTTTATTTACCTGAATTAACTCTGATAACATAGTCTGCAAGATTAATACTTTACAGAAACAACATGTTTTAAAAATGTAAAATTCTAGCTTAAGTATTGCTTACATATAAAATGTTAATAAATTAAATTTCTTAATATAAATAATATTTAGGTGAATTTCAAAAACATCTGCAAAAAATATTTATTTTATGTAACACAAAATAGAAGATACAATTTTTTTTAAAAAAAAATGCTTTTTACCATTTCCTTTGATTGAGTATTGATAAGATCCAACATGCCCAATTTCCTAAATCCATGAACATCCAAACAACCAACAATTACAGAAGATATAAAACCTAGTCCGCAAAGTCCAGCACCTTAAAAATATAATTTTAATCAATAATTGCATTTTGAAAAATGAAATATAAATTTAAAGCTGAAAGAAATATTTATTTAAGCAGCACTACATAAAAGTAATTTTTAATATCAAAACAAAGCAACCCACAGAATACACAAATGGGAAGTCCCTGATAATCATATTTAAATATCAAATAAGTCTTATTATACAGCAGATATCTTGTACTACAAATTAAAATAAAATTTAAAAATTCTATGTTCCATAAAAATGCAAACAAATATTACTTTATTATCATGATGGATTTCATAAATAATTTGTTTAACATTCACTTAAATGACATTTTCACCAAAAAAAGAGAGAGAATTCCTTTTTTTAAAATGCTTTAAAGAAAATAAACTAATACAAAAAAAATTACAATGACATTTTTAATTATTTTCCGTGATTCAAAAAGTCATAAACTCATATAAAATATTTGTAATTATTTTTATAACTTCTTCAAATAATTCTACAGCATATTTGTAAAAACATTTTATTTTGCTCACTCTTAGATTCACACACCCAATTATAATAAATTTTTGTAGATCTTGATAAGCTTTACATTACACAAATTAATAAAGCTGAATGATGGCCACAAAGAAAAATAATATGATCTATGATATTAATAGTGTGTATTAGAATAGCTTTATTGATTTCTTTAAAAAAAAAATCCCATATACTTCAAACTACTTATTACAAGATAAGCAATTTAATTTTTTAATTTTTAATCAATTAAAAACATAATTAAATGTGTTTATTTTTAATCATTTAAAACATTATTAAATGTGTTATATATTCATCAATAGCACAAACATTTTAACTTTCTCTATAATATCTCTATTAAAAGAAAACTTAGAAACACTGGCAAACATATTCAGTTTCAAAATAAAATATTCAATATCATTTTAGAAATAAAGCAGAAAACAGTTTTTCAAGTATTTACCGATCCATAAAGTGTACTTCAATCCTACAGCATCTGTTAAATGACCTGTAAGGAAAAAATTGAGCACACTTCCAAGTCTTGAAAATGCCAGAGTAAAACCAAATGCAAGAGCCAATTCTTTGCCAGCAAACCAAAAAGATGTTATTCTGTTTTGAACAACTAAATTGAAAATAACAAGTAACATAAATTATACTGAAATTAATATATATATATAAAAACAAGGAAAAACTTTACATACAATTTCAAATTTGTCATTAAAAATGAAATGTTTAGAAACAATCTTTACAAACTCTATAAATACTGTAAATTAAAAAATACATATATATATATTATCTAATTTTTTATAGAAATAACATTTTTTCAACATTCTTATAATTTAAAACAGTTTTTTTTTAATGAATTATTAAATGGCCTTTATAAATTACCAAACAGCATTTTTTGAATTCCCAGTTACAACCTCAAAAGAGAAAAATAATATGCACATTAAAAATACTAATGTTTGGGGTCTATAAATTAAAATAATAATAAAGGAATAAACATACAAAAAATATCCTTTTTAATTTTATAAAAACACTGAAAAGTTGATGAAACGTTTTACATATTATAAAAACTTTATAATAATTATATTGCTTACATTATAAGTTGAAGTATACAAAACTATTTAATTATTATATTTTACAATAAAAACGTCATGACAATATATAAATGAGTGCCTACTTGTAAGAGATCCATTACCAGCTCCAAATACAAGTCTTCCAAAAAGCATTAAAGGAACCATGTAATCGGTTCCTCTATAATGAGTACCAAGTGCAAAAACACATGACCCAATAACACAAAAAGCAGAAAATAACAGAGCACCAACTGAAACGCAAAGACGTTTGTTGTTAAAAACATAACTTCTGATCCTCATAATTCAGGAATTTGATTACAATGAATTAAAAAAAAACTTAAAAAAAATAAGGACAAGATTATAAGATTCAATAGCATTGATAATTCATTTTAGCTTAAAGCCGGAGTCATGTAGAAACTTGAGCAGATATCCTTTCATGTCATGTCCGATACTGTAAGAATATCAGTTAACTTAAAAGCCATGAAGTCTAATATATACTGATACAATCTTGAGAATACAATATAATGAGTTTTCTAATATAATTGTCTTCATGATAAAACACACAAACTTACAATTTGATTAAGCAAATCTAAAAAGCTCTAATTTAGATATTAATGTTATATTGAAGATATTGTAAAACAGTTCAATCACATAAATTTTAATCAAATTTATAAGCATTTTAATGGTGATGAAAAAAAACAAAAAAACAAGCTCAATAGTTCTTGATAAATCAATATGGGAGTTATGGAAATACAATATAGCACAGATTCCAAAAGCTCTTGAAAAATGATGTAGATAATCCACATTGTACTTAAGGCAAAATAGTGCACAGCTTGGATGCATTCTTTCTTTTGATTTCTCTACTCAATAACATATTATAAAACATCCCAATCATGTTTCATCATATTCTAATTTAGTAACTTGGATAAAAATGCCAAATAATAATAATAAAATAAAATTTTTGTAAAATTAATGTTCTCAAACATAAGAGTGGGATTATAAATTTGAAATGACTTGCATTGCTTGTTGGAACAGACTACAAGCATCAGCTTGAAAGGGTGACATAAACAAAATGCAACCAACTCATCAAACAGAATGTGCACGTACCAAGGGTACAACAGATTTTAAGCTAAACAAACCCTATACTATTAAAGACCCCTTTACCACTCAGAAAAATAACTCTTGACAACACGATTTGTGGATTTTGCATCTCGCATTAGCCTTTCTATGTTTGTAATATGGTAGGAAAAAAACTCATCAGAACATGCTACTTGTTTCTAGTCATCAATATCAATATTGTAACCAAATAAGATTCACAACTTTTTGTTACACAATTATCAAGCTGATTTAAGTTGGGCATAGGCACTTAAACCCCATATTTTAAATTGTATGGTTCAGACATTGTTTACTGTTAAAGTTTTTGGAGTGGATTCTGATATCACATAAAAGAGAGAGTGCTGTACCCTTATCATATAAAACAATAATTAAAAGCTGATGATAGAAGTTTGTGTTTTTTCAAGTCTTTTTGCAACAAAATTGGTAACATAGTTAAGTGTTTTGCTGGAATCCTTCAATACATGGTACATTCTTGCAAAGGTTATTTGTGGAAATCCAAACTTAATTTTTATCAGTGAAATGTTATGGCTTACCTTCCAAGTGAAGGCTCTGACATCCCATTGAAAAAATCTCTTACAACTTTTTATAAATTGTAATTCACTTGCTTATAAACTGATAACTAGCAAGGATGTCTGTCAATTTAAATACACTAAAGTGCATGAAATGAAACCCATGATTTTGTTATGTATTTTGATTAGCTCCTTTGTAATAATTTTTTGGCACTTGACTTCATGGTGTTGAAAACAAGTTTAAGAATATTTAAATCAAATTTTTGAAAAACAAAAATTTGGCCACAGTCAAAAAGACATTACATACATTTTACAAACATTATACACAATCGTTCAACTGTATCATAATATTAATTTCATCAAGTATATTTTAAATTTTGCCATGCAGAATAAAATCTTATTAATGTCAAAGGATAGTACAATATTGCAAAAGAACAAATAGTAGCAAAAATTGATTCCATTAAATGGCAATCACAAGAATTTTAATAAAATTAATAAAGATTTTAACAACTAATTGAAAAAATTTCAAAAGCAGGTTTAAAACAAAGGAATTACATTAATGAGTTAATCAAAAAGAAGCATATAATTTAAATAAAATACCTAAGCAATTCTAATTCACACAATTGAGAAACTGTGGATAATTAACTATCCTTTAAAACAAAATCAATACAGAAACACATTTTAAAATATTTTTTTTAAAAAAATATGTTATGCAGATAGAACAATTTCAAAGCCATCTACCTGGTACTTGAACTGAGATTTTAAAAGTAAAATATTAACAGAAATTTAAAGAGACTTCTTTACATTTTACACTTTACTCCCAACTAGAAGTATTTAAATTACATAGCACAAAAAATAATTAAAAGTATGCTTATTTCAAAGCAGATGTAAAGTAACAAAATATTTACTTTGGTTTCCATATTTATCAATAAAAACTCCAGCAAAGATGACCACAAAAGCATTCCTAAAATGAAACATTAAAAAAAATTCTTGAAACAATGCATGGATAATTTTAACTTTATATTGGTTATTTTATTTAAATCAGTATTGTAGCTTAATATCTTAAAGCAGGTTCTAAACGTGGGGCCCATTTAGAGCAAGAAAATTTTAACATTTAAAAAAATTTGAGTGGTTTCACACAACACACCTTTTAACCATTCTGCATACTTAAAATTTTCAAATACTTAACAAATGTCATTTTTACTCTTAAAGATAGACTTAGTTTCAGACTAAAAAATTAACTAATTCCAACAGAAAAAAATATATTATAATTAAATATGTTGCTATACACACAGTAGGGTGAAATAAAAATTACTAAACATTAATGCAGGATTGGTTCAATCCAGAAAGAATGTGTTGCACCTAAGCATAACATTTTAACTTAATATAATATTTTTTTCTTCCACACACACACACACAAAAACAGGATAAAAAATTTAATATTTTCTATTTTTGATAAGAAAAATAATTTCATTACAACCATTACAGCTATATATAACAACAACTCACATATGCTAGAAATATCTTAATTTCTATACCAAGCTCCTGTACTTACAAATATTTTTGCCTAAAAGACTCAGTATGACGTGGTGGGCGCCAAATAATAAGGGACAGACGGGGAAGGGGTTCTTTACTAAGTCCACTAGTTATTAAAACACGTTTATTAGACAAAACAAACACATTTACATACATAACTAGAGAACTAACAGTTGACATAGAATTGAAAGGGATCGGAGCGCATGCTCATACGTCCTTACAGTTCCGAAACTTGGCCATCACTGAAGATTGTTCTGCTCGCTAGAGGGCGCGAAAGTCTCTTTTCTGTTAATATGGAAGTCTAAATAATGGGGGGTTACATCAGGAATTTTCATGTATATATATTATAACAATATTCCTTTAGAAGAATAGGAAACAAAATGTATGAGTTCATTTTATTGCTAAAATACTGGTGAGTACTCAGATTACAATAAGCATTTCGATGATATCATTTTGGAAAAAATTCCGATTCTTGCATGAAAGTATGCCCTTCAATTATCCAAAACAAGTTTCATTTTTTAAAAATTCTTAATTATTTTTGTTATATTATTTCAAATAACACATCACAGTTGACATCTTTAGAAATCTCAAGCAATTAAAAATTTACTTTCAATATTACTTAAAATGTTGAGAATTATGATTGGTTTTATAACAATAATAGCTCATATCAGCAAGTTACAATAAAATATTTAATAGTACTATAAAACAATTCTTCAATACAAATTTTTAAATAAAAAGTTTTGAATATATATATAAGAAGGAATAACTCTTTAAAACTTTTAACAAAAATAATTATTAAATATAAATATTTCAATAAAAGACATTTCAGCATAAATCTTTATAACAAAGTAATCAAACATTAGTAATAACTAATTTTATCAACAATTAAATTATTGTGCTCTAATTTAACACAGTTTAAAATTGTTTCAATACAGAAAATTTTCCCTCACTACAAATTTTATTCTTAATAATAGTTTCAAAGAAACCATTAAAAACATATTACCTCATAAAAACTTTAATAATATTGAGTACTTACGTCCATGAATACACTGCATACAATAAATTATAATCACTAGGCGACATTCCTAAGCAATCTGTACAGCAAGTTGCATTTTCTGTTTTATTACAATGCCAATCCTAAGAATTAGAAATTAATTAATTTTAGTATACAAGATATGTAGATACAAATAAAAAAGCTCATATGAAGACAAAGAATGAGTTGGATACTTAAGTTGAGAAAACAGATCATATTATTTCATGAAAAAAGGTAAAATTCGAAAGAAAGGAATTAAATTTAAAAAAATACTTCTTTGCTTGCAAATACAATAAAAACATTTCAATAATTCTATAAATATTAATAAAAGCAAGAATACACAGATCACAAGCTAAATGAATCTCTTACTCAATTTTTTTTTTTTTTTTTTTGATAGCCCTTTTTTAAATTATAGCCATACTTTTCTTTGATACACATTAATTTAATTTTAAAATCATTTAAAGACAAATTGAGATTATTTTCCAATTAAAAGAAAGTTTTGGGAAACAGTTCAGTTTTGAATGAGATTAGATCAATTTTCAAACTTTATGTGCTGTTTGTATTAATAACCTTGTATCAGTTTTTAAATATTGGCTAGAATATTTGTTACTACATTTTAACCAAAAATGTCCCACAAAATTTTACTCAGCAAAAGTTATACACAAGTATCATTTTTTATTCCTTTCAAAAAAAGTAAGAGCTATTGAAGATATTTTAATTTCTGCAGATCACTGTAAAAACAATCATTGTCAAAATATCATAATGTTGGGAATTAAACTTTCAAGCTTTGTGGAAAAAATGTCCATACGAATAATACTGCAAGTATTTTATTCTAAAAAATTTCAGTTAAAATTGACCTTAATTGTTCAGGCATATGAAAGTCATTTCAATACTCTTTTTATTAATTCTTAATCATGTCACATACAATACTTAATGTGTGTGTGTGTGTGTGTTTTTTTTTTTTTTTTCATTTCTATTGGAAGTTTAAATGTATCTCTTGTCCATTCAATTCTCTTCAATAACATAACAAAGAATATTTAGACCCCATTCCCCCTTCAAAGTCAGGTTTGGAGAGGAGGAAACTGGATCTTACAAAGGACTGCATAACCATAACATCAGGCTTTGGCGGGCCCCCCCCCCGATGTAGAGGGGTATATATATATACATTATGTCACTAGAGTGCTCTTTAATTCATGTAAGCAAATAAATAAATGTTGCTGGAAATCACTATAAAAATTCATAGCAGTATTTTTACCAATAAATTGAACTTTTTTTTGACTTAGAACTATTTCTAATATTTTTAATGATTTTCAATACTTTATAAGTGTAAAACCATTTAATACAGAAGTAACTGTCATAAACAAGTCAAATATTTAAATGTGTATGCAAATACAGGTAAATTTTTATAATTACAAAGAAAAAGGGGAAAAGAAACAATTTTTAGTAGGCACAAATTTTTTCTCCATAATACATGTAAGCAGATGTTTGAAGAACTGCATGCAGCTTGCAAGTCGCAGTTTGCTGGTCCTTATATTATGCAATGGCTTTAGTATGAACACGTAAAATAATTGGGTTCTTGAAATAATAACAAATTAAAAGTATAAGAAAGATATGCATATTTCCTTTACACTTCCATTAGCAATATTAAATATTTATTTAATATTTTTGTTATGTTCATTTCTTAATATTCTATTATATATTTGACAAATAATTATTTTTTACAAGTACAAATTATGTGTGCGTAGAAATTTTAAATATACCAAAAAAAAAAAGCTATAGTACTTGTTGAAGCTAAAATGTAATAAATTCTTATTGTGCTTCTCAAATTGTGGAGAACTTAATTTTTTTAGATCAGCTCAGTTTGTTTCCAGTCGTGATGCATCTTAAACCTCTCAGGTAACTTTAATATTATGATTTATTTTATTCAACTTAAATTTGAGGGGAAAAAATTTTTGAGGGAAATAAATCATATTGAAATTAAACCCAATTTCATCTAAAGAAAATATACATGTTATCTTTGGTACATACTTAACGGTGTTTAAAATTATGTGTATAATCTATGTGACTCAAACATACAATATGGAACACATCTACCAAGTTATGTGGTGGTTTATTGTATTGTACACAATACAGAATTAGCCTATTGTTCAATATAACAAGACTACTAAAACCTCCCAAATATTTGAAATCACTAATGAATCTTCCACATGCATCATAAAAGCCTTATTAGTAAAATTTTCAAAGAACTCTAATGATGACAATATTAAAAATTATGGAAACCAACAATTGTTAACTTCTAATAAATGTTCAGTAAAAATTACTGTTATGGCCAAGTTAACACTTATTAACTATACAATCATTTTCGTGCTAATTTGATATCGGGGGTAGTAGCGCCAAGCTGTTGTTTATGTTCGCCAAGATGGGCGATAATATTACAATATGATTACCGTAATATTTTTATCGTCTGTCGATGTGGTTGCCATGGGGATAACGTATATTAGAAATAACTTTAATTCGTTTTTTCCTGCTGTAACCCTTTACTTTCAGATGATATTAATAAAAATTTCTTATTTCTGTTAGAATTTAAACATTTTCAGTGTAATTTTTCTATTGCTTGCGTCTTCTGTTTAATTCTCTATTTTCGAATATGGATATTTCTAAAATGAGTGAGTACTAGAATATTTATTTCTTAAAAGAATAAGTGTTGTGCTTTTAATTATCGCTATAAATCGTTTATTTTCGTTTTAAAAATGTTTTTTTTTACGTTCTTTGTTCGATGAAATTCGTTGAAAGAAGTTACAATGCAAGTTTCATATTGCAAGCTTTCATTACTATGTAATTGATATTCTAAATTACTTTTAACATACATTATGTAATTATTTTATTCATAATGAAAAAAATGCAATTATTACTATGGGTAATAATCCTATAATATTTGTTATTTATAATTGTTTCTTTTAGCATTTATTTATAAATATTATTACATATATTTTGTTATTTATTTATAATTAATATTATTTATTTATAATTGTTATTTAATCATAATTATTACCTTATTTATTTATAAATATCTTATTTATTTATAACTATTTCTGTTGTTTATTTATAACTATTCTTATGTTGTTTAATTATAGTTATGTATTACGAGTTCTCTTATGCATTATTTTTATTTTTTTACAATTTGATGATTATTCTTTTTAATAATTACTATTTAATTATATTATATGATTATTATTTCTAATAACCGTTATAAAATCGTACTATATGAATATTATATATAATTATGATAAAGTAATATTTTCAGATTATTATATGCTGCTTATAATACTATTATTACTACATATTACTTTTTATTAGATAATATTATTATTCATTATTTATTGATTGGTTTGGTTTACTATCAATCTCTTCCTATATCCTTTACTTTAAATACATTTCAATGTATTTCAAAACAATTCTTTTAAATTATTGTGTACCATTAAATTACCGTTAGGACGCCACATTGGATTTCAATCCAGCAACAAGAAGCGCTGCTTGGTGAGATAAGGATCACGCCAAGCAGAACTTGGCGCAATTACCCCCGTTATCAAATTAGTTCCATCATTTTAAAGCTTGAAATTAAGAAAATTAAATTAATCAACAGAATTCTAAATTTTTTCAAATAAAGGATGTTTTATTTACAAGTAATTTGATTGTTCAACATTCTAATATTCTATTTCACTTTTGACATACAAGTTGGTAAACACAAGTTAGAAAAAATAACATCAATATACATAAAATACAAACCTTTTCCATTTGATCTTGCAAAACACTAGGCATATCAAAACAATAGTATGATCCAAATGTCAAAAGACAGTTGAAAAATAATACAGTGAACCTGTAGATTGCTGTAAAAATAAAGTTTTCATAAGACAATTTTTTTTCAATAAGAATTTGATTCAAAAAATTACTTTTTATTACAAAGCAAAAAATATGTAATGATAGCATTTTAGATTTCAGAATAATAGATTATCTTCATGGTCAAAAAATGTAATTACTAACTCATTTTACTTATTAAAACATATAATATACACAAACTGTACTGAAACTGTTATATTTCAATATAATGTATAATCCGGCATATAACGTGCACTTTTTACTCAAAAAATATGGTCAAAATTTATGGGTGTGCATTATATGCTGAGTATAAAAATGATAACTTTAAAAATAAAATGAGAGATGTGCATACAAAAAATTAGACTTCTACATGTTGAAATATTGTTTATTAAAAAGAAATAACATTTCTCATATGAACTTAAAGGGCTGTAGTTCTATAAGTATACCATGTTTTGAAAAGCTAGGAATAATACCTTGAATAAATGGCTTCAAAACATAAGAGTATTACACACATACATTTCAAGTTCCTTCATAAAAACAGGGTGCGCTATACACCAGATTTTACAGAATATATATATATCAAAATATATAATATTTTTACTCTATTTTATATTAATTAATTCGGGGTTTAAAAAAAATTAGTTTGACTTGTCTAAAAGAAAATACTTAAAATCACACAAAAACTTAAAATGTTTATCTAATATATTATATAAAAATTAAAGTGTTTCTCAATTCATAATTTGATATGGATTATTAATCCTTATTAAAATAACATATAAGAAGCAGTGAAACAGAATAAATTTTAATAAAAAAGTTATTATAAACTATTTTTTAAAAAAAATTGTGAAAGTGATAAAAAATAAGAGCAATACTTTTATCAGATGAAAGTGAAAGTTATACTAAAACAATGATAATGTGTAGAGTATTTCTGAAAATGATAATGAAAGAAAGTATTTTTTAAAACATGTTTCTATCTCTTATCATGGGCTCAAAAAATTTATAAAGTCATCAATATAATTTAATCTTATTACAATTGATATTATAAGATTTTAATAACTACGAAGATATTAATGTCTAAAGCTTTTAATAAGATTCTCCCCCATTCAAAAATTCTGTGAGCAGAATATTAGAATCTATATTGTTAAGTTACTTAAATAAAAAATCCAAAATAAATACATTTTATGTAATGGTTAAGCAAGCAATATTCAACCCTCCAATTTCTACTTCCCATCATTACTTAAGGATTTGAGTATATATATATACCTAGTATTTATTAAGAAGCCTAAATTAATCCACAGTGATTTGCAGTAGCAAAGCTGACAACTAAAACTCAGGAATTTTTTTCTGGTATTTATGTAAGTGTCTCCGTGATAAAATCTGCATCATATAATCATGCATTGATATCAAAACAAGATTTTTAAGTTTTATTTGAAAAAAATAAACAATAAATCAGAATTTGATGGAAAATGGCACAATTCGCATGGTTCAAATTTGGTTGAGGTGATATTAATACATAATTACCCTGTTTTTCTACCAAAGAAACTACTGAAACCCTAAAAATTTAATAAGGAAAATGGGAAGATTTTCTTCACAAAATTTAGAGTTGTTCAGGAAGGAATATCTCATGTACAGTTCATTCTAAATCTAAAAAAGGAATGAAAATGATAGAAAATAACATGAAAAGAAGGAATGGAAAATGACTTGTAGCTGGTTTATTTGTACACTGTAGAAGAAAGATACAGGAATATTTTTTTTTTAATTTAAAAGAATATAAGTTAAATTAACATTAAAATAAATGAATTATCAAAAAAAAATATATATATCAAATAAATGCAATGATCTGAAACACAAATAATGCAATAAAGAATAAACTATTTGTTCTGCTACTAAATTAATCAAACGTAGCAAAAAGTGGAACATAAAGGTTTAGATACATGAAAGTCGATATACAGATCATTATTATAATACATCGGTAAATAACATAATCAAAAAATAAAATTTCATTTGCATGAAAATGTTGAGTTTTTATCTGACCAATATCGATATTTCCCATAAAACAAAAAATCTCGGAATACTTACGTTTTTCTACGTCCCCACACATTTTTCATTAAAATAAAATTTAAATCCTCTGAATCTTCGAATAACTTCTTTTAAGCAGCTCCTTTCTTTTTTTGCAAAATTTTAATCTTCACACTGTAATCAATAAAACATGATATAGAGTTGTTATCTATATGTGTATGACCAAACAACTCGTGAGTTTTAAAGTAAACAAAAGCATATTTTATTTAATTGCGAAAATAACTACTAAAAATGTTTGCAACACTTCTCGAAATCTTCAAGCACACCATATAAGCAGCTTTTAACACAGTAAAAACGTGTAAACATGTTTTAAAAATTAATATTAATATGATCTTTAAACCAGAAACTACGGACGAATTGTCACTTTGTTATACATTGATTGATTGTTTTGAATGTTCGATAAATGAGGAACAACACAAAAATTATCATCTCCTTCAAAGTATTGTTTTACTTCAAAATAATTAATATTACACATGAAAAACGAAATATCAAATTTGAAAAAAATTTAACTTCTTTAAGCGAATACTAATGTCATTTAGTAAAAAAGTGTTCTTAGTTATTTGAAATTTTTTAATGAGGGCTTCATACTAGCATAATTCTTCCGGAAATTTTAATACAAATTATCTGAAGTGATTTAAAGTTTGTTTGAATAGAGTTTTGCCTGTTGTGAATTATCTTCAAAGTGTTGGCGAAGTTTATTTCTATATATATTTATTAAATTAAAAACAAAGTACACCAAACAACCATTCTTTATTTTAAAGTATGGCTAAGCATCATCCAGATCTTATTTTTTGTAGAAAACAAGCCGGTGTTGGTAAGTTTGGTGTTCCTTTAATGATGACTATTTCGAGAAATGTATTTAATATTTCCTCGAAAAAATTAATTTTGAGAAGAAAAGGGTAAATAAAATATTTTAAATGCGAAGACTAAGGATATATTTTGAATCGCTATTGGTACGCTACGGATTTTTCCGCTATAAGTTGTTAAATTGCGCCACGTTAGGTTGGTAACATTATATTGGCCGCCAAAAATCTATTCGGCACGTTTCACTATCACCTTAAAAACGTGTAGTGTACCGTTTGCAAATTAGTTCCGAATCTTGTATCCTCACAATTTTGATTTAAAAACATGGTGACCATTGTTATGAAATCTGAGAAACTACAAAGCCAAAACTTGAATTTTTTTTTTTTTTTTCGTGCTTTGTATTTTTGTTTCTGCAAATTTATTCAAACAATTAAAAAGGTCTGCAGAAATAAAATTCCTTTTGAGAGTCGCATTTTTATATAAAGTGGATGTATTCTTAGAAAATTTATTTTGCTCATTTTTCAGAATTCATTTTCCTTCAATTGTCAAGATTTTTAAAAAATTCTCAAGGTACTTATGTATTATTGCAACTTATTGTCGACATCATATGAAACGAAGCACATGCGAAATTGGAATTGCCAACTTGGTAGGTTATCTTGAACACTGGTGATTGTTGCAATAATACATAAGTACCATTTCAATAACACTAGATACAGAAGATATTCAAGAAAACTAAGATCAATCTTTAAAAAGGAGCTACCTGACATTGATGACTTTTCAGCATTTCTTGCATGGCTGTGATAATTAAGTGAACATTTTTATAATTTGGGTAGTGATTTAGTTCTTTGAAAGGAAATAAACCTTTTTGATGGCTTTGAGAATAAATAAAAATAAATATTTCAGATTGCTGGGTTTGTACTTTTTCTCCACATGATTCTTCCCATGTTATATTTAATTGTTATATATTAAAGTGCTTGTTCAAACATGTCAAATCACTGAAGACCCGCTGTGCGAAGGGGTGGATGCGCATTAAATCTGTCAAGGCTCAAAGCCATCTTTTTGGTGTGACCTGAAAGTTTGGAGAAGGCAAGATGTCAGCTCAGGTTTTGTCCATGTCACTCGACTGCGGCTCAAAATTACGAGATCCATCAGCAATAGACCTCATGTTGCTTTATAATGCAACGTTTGTAAACACTCACTCACTGAAACATGTTGAATGATTTTAAATTTTAGAATCTATGGGTAAAATCCTAGGAGAGCCCACACCCTTGGCAACAAAATGAAAAAAGCGCCAAGCCAGAACGAGATGGCGCCATGCGAAACCGACATTGGCGGCAAGTGAGTACAGAGAGATAAGGTGGATGCGCAATGAAAATATATGTAAACAGTACAGAAATTAAGCATTTGAGATTAAAAAAATATAAAAACAGCACTTACTTTCTTACTGCTGATCTTTTCCGAGTGGAGGGTACAGCATAACTGATTTTAAAAAAGTCTTGAAGGTCTCATCGCTAAGTGAATGATCGTGTGAGCGCCGCCATTTTTATTCTGCGAGGTAATGGTTGAACATACCTTCGGCGTGGCTGGTGCAATTTCGTAGAAAGCGTTTTATTGTCGACCATGATACATCATGCCGATCGTTAAATTTGGGCATTCACAACTCTAAGCAATCCTTCCTTCATACAATATTCAATCAATTATTTCTAACCTTTCACATGCAGCAAAGTAAAAAATTCTAAGATATATTCCTTCACACACGCAACCATTCCAGCCTGATTCCCCAAAACAAAATGAAATTCGTAATGCCCACCGACAAAATACGAAATTTCTAGAAATAGTTAGATTTACCATATCTAGTGTATCAAAGTAGAGTTACCAAGATGGCTCAATTATCGCCAACCCAAAATAATTCACGCCAAGGGTGTGGGCTCTCCTAGGACTGAACCGAATCAATGTATGTCACATGATTTTAAACAATTTAGAAGAGGATGGCTAAGCAATTTCATTAAGAATTCATTTCTAATGTAAGGGTAAAAGACAAGGGAGGTCAATTTGTTTAATGTAGTGTCTCAAGAAAGGTATATGTCTGTCACAAAATTGAACTGGGAAAATCCTTTTAAAAAAAACGGTTCAAGTGTAGTATAGGGGGACCACTTGGCGCAGTCCATTTTTTTGGCGACTAAAAGTGGTCGCCAAGGTACTTTTTTCGGAATTATTTATTTTATAATGAATTCGATATCTCACCATAACATGAAGATAAAAATCACCAAATCCAAAGAAAAATAGCCAAATCCGAAGTGGCCCCCCTATACTACACTTGAACCAAAAAAACTTATTTGATTATAAAAACTTATCTTAAAAAATTAGTCCAGAATAGACATTGTCATATGTTGTTATTTCTTAAATAAAATTTTTAAAAAATTATAATAGCAACTAAAATGAAAAGGAGCATAATAAATTTGTATTAGCCTAAAAGTATTGGTCATATTATACTGGTTATTTTTATTGTAATTACATTTTGTTTATATTTTAAGAGGTTATATTCATTACTGGTCTAAAAAAGGGCTTTCTCTTTATTAGTTTGCTTAATTGAATTCCTTTATATTATTGCACCTTTATTATTAGACCTTATTTTGTGTTTTTTATTTTACATATAAATTTGAGATATTATTATGTAAGTGTATTTTATTTATTTTTAATGTGAAGATATAAAGGTGAAATATGAAGATAAGTATGAAGAGAGCTTTGGGGATGTGAATACAGCTGCTTCTCATTCTATAGCTGTTATTCATTTCCTTTGCTCTCACATTTAAGTAATTGCAAGAAAATAAGAGTTCAGAATTTTTTTCAGAAATAAAACTGAAACCATGCATCAAGGGGTAGAAAGCTTATTTGTCTAAGATCATGTTAAGGGAAATAGACAGTGTGCTATTTCATTAAATTCATTTATTTATTCAATGTAAATTTATAAATGATTGTTACTTTAAATAAATTCTATTAAAAATCAATTTTATTAATAGTTTTTATAGATTTCCATATTCATTTTAGTGATTTCTTTTGTATAAAACATTTTTTTCAAAAAAAAATTTTCTTTTCATTACAGCCATTGGGAGGTTATGCGAGAAATGTAAGTACCCTATTATAACTTGCTCTATTACCTAATTTTTTGGCATGAAGTTTAAATTTTCTTCATATCTTTAATGTAACTTTCATATAAGGTTTAATAATTTATTATCTTAGATTTCTAAATTATCATGTTGTTTATTTTCTATTGGCATCTTACATATGTGTTAAATTGTCTCAATAATAATAGGAAGTTCAGTTTAAACGATTATGAGTGCAAGCAATTAACAAACAATTGTGAAAGATAAATTTATAATTCATAATAAAGTACATTTGTAAGTAGTTTTTTGTTAACCATTCTCATATTTTGATTCTTATTTTTGATAATTTCCTTTTCTAATATATATATATACAGTGGTGGCCAAAATTGTGGACACTTTTTAAAATTGTTATATTTTTTAAGTTTGTATGCTTATAGAAAATTTTACGTTGCACAAAATGCAAAGTATTTTATATCATTTTAAAGAGAATTCAATACAAAAAGAAAATGCAAAGATTTGGAACGCAAAAAGTCATGCTGCAATAACTGTCGATATACATTAGATATTGTTGATAACAGTGAGTTATCAGAACTTAGTGAGGTGGCCTTTGTTCTTTATTACAGCTTCACATCAATGTTTCATTTAGCTGAAAATAGTATTAAGTGCTTCCTTCATTGTTACATGATGTCTGGAAACATTTATATCCTCAATTAGTTCCTTTTTATTTCATGGATACCTCATTCAGACAAGAGTTTTCAAATGGTGCCACAAGTTTTCGATAGGATTGAGGTCAGGACTATTTCCTGCCTAGGATAGCAATGATATTTAGTCAGAAAGCAATGAAATCAAATAAAAGAGTATATAGGACACTTGTGTGATGAGAAAGTGGTATTTCCTATGCTAAAATTACGTAACAGGTGGGTAGTTCATTGACTACATTTGGAAACTGAAAGGTTTTTGTTTAGGATCTCAGGAGACAAATTAAATAAATAAAAAAAATAAAGAAAAGGTGCACCACATTTATTGATGATAGACGAACAAAAATACTATATCTCCCAAATAAAAGAATGTCATGGACATCCATCAGAAGTGATGAGTGATGCTGGTGTTTCTGTCAGTTAAAAAACAATCAGGAGTAGATTAGTAGATGCAAGACTAAATGGTAGAATTTCACGAAAAAATCCGCATCTCAATTTACAGCAGCGCTAAAAGGGACTACAGTGGACAATGGAACACATTAATTGAACAAATGATTATTGGTCACAAGTTATATAGAGGGACAAAACTAAAGTATTGTTATTCGGTAGTGATAACAAAATATGTAAGATGTAGAATAGCAGAAATGCTACATCCTGACTGCATCCAGACTACAGTGAAGTATCCACATAGTTTCATCATTTAGTCATGCATATCAGCAGATGGTATGAGTCGCCTCTGTATCATCGATGGGACACTGAATGTCATAAAATACTTTGACACCATTCTAAAACCCAAACTTCTGTCTTCCATCAGGGATGTATTTACCAACATTGCTTTATTTATTTTTCAACAAGATTCTGCTCTTTACTGTACAGTAAAGTAATTGAAAGATTGGCACTGTTGTAAGATCAATGAGTTGTTGTCCTGGCCAGTAATCAGTCCTGACCTTCACCCTATCGAAAACTTGTGGCGCCCTTTGAAAACTCTTGTCCAAATGAGATACCCATGAAATAAAAAGGAACTAATTGAGTATATAATTGTTTCCTGACATCATGTAATAATGAAGGAAGAGCTTAAATCTATTTTCAGCTCAATGAAACATCGATGTGAAGCTGTAATAAAGAATAAAGGCAACCTCACTAAGTTCTGATAACTCACTGCTATCAACAATATCTAATTTATATCGACAGTTATTGCAGCATGACTTTTTGCGTTCCAAACATTTGAATTTTCTTTTTGTATTGAATTCTCTTTAAAATGATATAAAATACTTTGCATTTTGTGCAATGTAAATTTTTCTATAAGCATTGAAACTTAAAAAACATAACAGTTTTAAAAAGTGTTCAATTTTGGCCACCACTGTATATATATTCAAATTTTAAAAATTTAAGAGTAAATTTTACTTTTGATGAAAAATAACTAAACTTTAAGCTAAGTATATTAATTTATATATGATTTAAAGATAAAAATTTCTTACAAATTCTTCAAATGCATTTTCTTTATAGGTGATGGAAAGTGTGTCATTTGTGATTCTTATGTAAGACCATGTACCTTGGTAAGAATATGCGATGAATGTAACTATGGATCTTATCAAGGCCGTTGTGTTATTTGTGGTGGCCCTGGTGTATCAGATGCTTATTACTGTAAAGAATGCACAATTCAAGAAAAAGATGTAAGTTGATTTTTTTTATAATAACCATTTTTCCCCCATGCATAAAATGTATTTATCTTGTACATCAAAGTGTTATTTCATGTTTTTAATTAAATTTGTGCAATTGTTTGAAATTTTTCATCTGTAAACATTTTAGTTCTTTACAAAATCATTGTTTAATTTAACAGTTGGTATTGACATGCTAAGGAATACTTTTGATGAGATCAAATAATACTATGGAAATAACTTTTTAAAATATTTTTTAAAAAATCTGAATAAGTTTGGAATAGTTTTTCAAATTATAAACAGAAATACTTTGTTTTATTTTTAAATTAAATCTTTTTATGTGTAACTTAACATTTTGTAGAATTTTCATAAGTAATTTTGTTGTGTGGGTTATCATTTAAAAAGAAGGAAAAGAAACCCAAGTTGCTGGTATTTTTCTAATTATTAATACAACCTTTATATGAATATGATTCTTTTATTAGTAAAACTACTGTAGATGTTGGCCTTGGCAGCCAAAAGTGATCATAGACATGATTTTATGGTCAACATTGTTGAGTCATACTTAGGTCTCATCATGTAGACACTGTGATACATGTGAAATATGTTGATGCTCAAAGTCCTCATATTGGTGTAGTGGGAGAGTGAGGTGCCAGCTCAGGTGTCATCTTTGTCATTTGACCAATGTTTGAAATTATGAGGTCTTTCACCAACAGTATGGCATTTATGAAAAAATCTAATCAAACAGTTGATAAATAGAATAGGTTATTACTACAATATATTGATAGGCTATAAATATTTTGTTGTTAGTAACAGAGAGAAAACATTTTCCACTGAGCATTTGAAGAAGAAAAATAAGTCACTTGAATCATATAAATTGAAAGAAAATGTCTATTTTGCAACTTGATAAATATTAATAACTTGAGTCATAAAGCATGGATCAATTATATTCTATTACCTTTCATTCTAAAATATAATTTAGACAAAGATATTCAAAAATATCTCCTCTTGTTATTAATAAATGATGATTTTTGGTTAGATATTTTTTATATGCTTGCTATCATCTTTCATGTGAATATCTACTGATTGAAATTCGTTAAGTATTTTAAATAAGGCTAAAAATGAGTAGTTTCTGTTTAATCTATAAATTTCTTTTCTATGTTATTTGATTGTATAGAAATAAAATGCTCATATATCTTTTTTATATATATTCATCTAAATACTGAGCATCAAATTACCCATTATTGCTAATTTGTTCTATAAATATTTAAAATGTATGCTGTATGAAGTATTGAAATAATTAAGTACGCAATTTTTATAATAGTACCTACGTATCAATGATTTTTAAATTTGTTTATAATTATGAATATAAATGACATATGTATAATGTGTGATTTATTATTTGTTTTTTTCAGCGAGATGGTTGCCCCAAAATTGTGAATTTAGGTAGTTCAAAGACTGACTTGTTCTATGAAAGGAAAAAATATGGATTTAAAAAGAGATGACACTGGACATTTTTGATCAACTTGGAACATTTTGTACTTTTTAAAAATTTTCTTTGATAGTTTTTGTAAAGTATAAAGATTCATTTTTTTTATCTTGTTCATTTTTCAACTCTTTCAACAACTTATGTAACAGTGTTGTTGTACTGCCTGTTTTCTAAATACATTTTTGTAAATATTATGCAAAAAACTAACATTGTATTCATTATGCAAAAATTCATATTCCAATGTCACTTCATTGTTTATTATTTTTTACATATTAAAGAAAAATCCAAGTAATATGTTGTCTTGTATTTTAATCTCTAAAAAGAAAAATATTTCATAAATGAATAATTTTTCTATGAAAAGAACAATATTGAGCCACAAACATTTATTATGTATTTATATTTGCTAGGTTGTTTACATTTCTTAAACAACACCATTTAAACTTTTATAGATAAGTATATATCCAAAAGAATTTCATAAGTGGTCTAATCTTAAAGATTTTATTTTAAAATAAATTTTATTTAATGTCATAAAATTTCCAAACAGTAAGTTGTCATATTTGTTGTAATAGTCACATAAAAGAAATATAGTCAAGGGTTTTTATTAGTTTTTAATGCATTAGTAAATAAGATCTATTTCTAGAAAAGTAGAACCAATTAGTAGTAGTAAATACTTGAAAAAGTACTTTGTGAAAGTCATTGTCACTAAAGATAAAAATATTCTGCCGATTTCATATTTGAGGATTTTTTATTTTCTTATATTAACAAAATTATCTCAAATGAATTTCTTCCCTAATACATGAAAAATCTTAATTGTGTGTATTTCTCTATCGGGTCTCGCATATTATTGGAAATTCCCCAAAAAATGTGAATTTTCTTTTAATTCTGAAAAGTAGCTGCAATTCATGTTGTAATATTCTTGATAAATTTCTATTTCATATCATTATATTCACAAATTAAGCTGATTATGTTAAAAATGTCATGTACAAAAATTCCATTCATGTATATTGCATGACAGAAAGATACTGTATTTATTCAAATCTAAGTTGCGCCCCAAATTGTCAACAAATTTTTGTGAAAAATGGTACAGTGGATGTAAAATGTGGAGATCTGGTAAACAAAATTTTTCTTTTTACTTTTACAAAGTTTAAGCATCGAAAATGTTTTAACTGCACTTGGAATAGCAGAATGATTTTGAATTAGAATCTGAGAGTAGTGATAGTGAAAAATAATTTATCCTGATTGTTCTGTTCATTGTAAATTTATTGATATTTCAGACACTTGTATGCCAATAACATCAAAAGAAAATGCCTCTCTTTGATTATCAACAATAGAAAATTTAGTTTTCATTTGTTCTCATTCCCGTAAAAAACTCCAAAATAGCAAATGATATATGTACAAGAAATGTAATGTAGGACTCAGTGTAGATTCCTGGGTTAAAATTTTTCATACTAAAAAGAATTTTAAGAAACATATTTAGTTTTTAAATGTTTAAAAAATTGTACTCGAGCAAAGTGACTTAAGTAAATAAAATGTAAATACACAATATATAAAGCATATGTCACTTGTCACTTGCCTACAGAACAGTATTAAACAATGCACTCATGTTTCAGTATATTAATGGATTTTTAGGCTTAACTACAATAAACCCTCCGGCTTGTAAGTGACACTTGCGATAGAAACTTCAGGCCCTAGTGGTACACACACGTTTGCATACTTTGTCCTGAAAGGGATAATAAATATTATACTATGGATTGAGGAACCTGATTTAGCAGTCACATACATTTTAATAAAACTAAACTACCAAAATCTCTCTCTGCAGAACACAACTCATGTTAGAGTTAAAAACTTAATCTAACCCTAGTTAAGAGATTCTGAACCATTTATTATATGGACCTTGTTCTATAACAGCAAAAGCCACAAACTTGTTTTTCACAAAATAGTTTTATGTCACTTTT
Organism: Trichonephila inaurata madagascariensis; assembly: GCA_019973955.1. Classification (NCBI taxonomy): domain Eukaryota; kingdom Metazoa; phylum Arthropoda; class Arachnida; order Araneae; family Nephilidae; genus Trichonephila; species Trichonephila inaurata. The sequence goes on along the minus strand of BMAV01005638.1, from coordinate 53,772 downwards.
TTTCTGCCTCTTGTACTTATTAATAATATGAAAAATCATTTTACTGAGGAAAATAAAATATGCATAATATATTTTGTGTTGCCGTGTGCATATTACTGGGATTCATACGAAAGACATAAGATAGATGAACAGAAATATATAACACAATCACAGAAGAATACAGATTTTACCACAAACAATAATCCCAGCAAAGAACAGAAGAGGTATGCTGCTTTCCTTTTGAGACGGAAATCCATTTCAGGCGAAAGTCCAATTTCTTTTCCCGAAGATAGATCCAAGCCTTACTCGGGATTTGAACCCGAACCCACTCGATTACAAGCCAAGTGTCAGAACCACCATACTGGGTGGGGCGGCACATATATTTCTTAACACATTATTATATAAATATTTCTTAAGTTTAAAAAATAAATTTAAGATGTTGATGAAAAAGTTTTTTTTTTCTTTTTTATCTAATACTAATGATATTATAGTAACAATCTGATTGAAAAAAATACCAAATTAGTGACTGAAATAAACCTCAATTTAATTAGTATTAGGAGAAAATCATTTGTGCAAGGAAAGTTTTTTAAATGTTTGATAAAATATACAAAGTTTTAATGCTATTTTTTTTAACTAGCTTTTTTCAATGGTACATTAAAATTTTTTTATTTAATTCAATAGCTCTCAACACATTCAGTTGAAACCCAATTCTGTTTCAGTTTAGAACCATGCCTTTGTAAAATAAAGAAAACTTAATTGTTTAAATCAGTAATGAAAAGTCGACAAAAAAACAATCATCGAATTAAGTATATTGTTCACTTTTACATCATGTTGACTAACTATAAAGTAATATATTATTAATCCCTTGTTAAATACGTAATTGTACAGGGAAGCTTGAAATTAAAAAGGTCAAATAGAGTTTAACATGCCACAAAATCTTCCGCCACGCATTGTATTTAATATATGACCACAGTTTCTTCTTTCAATTGATAAAATATATATTATCTTGCCTCTCATTTTTTAATAAGAATGAGAAATCTCCAATGAATTTTATTTCTTTTCTTTCTCTATATATCTGGGAAGAAATAATTTAATGAAAACCATAAAATAATCTAAAATTTTTTTAAGTCAGTTGCATCTAATAATGTTCTATAGGTGTGAAATATTACTAATAAAAGGATTGGATATGAAAAAAAATGAGATTTTAATACATCCTTTTATTCTATAAAATAACCTTCTTGCTTAGAAAAATAGACAAAGATTGAAGTGTATTATACTGTTCGAAAGTAACATTAAAATTAGAATTGTTATACAGTTTCAAAGCTATTAGAATTACAGATGCAACACACATGTGAAGATAGGGTAATTCAAAATGGAAAACATGCATTGATATTTGAGATATGGAGGGAAATCACCAATTTATATACTCTTGGTCAATTTTTATTTTCTTACATATGTCTTTTTTTATAGTTCAAATAAGTAATGTGTTGTAAATCTGAATTATTTTTATAAGTTATGGAAATAGAGCAGGAGAAAGACATTTTTGTGCAATGCCAAAGAAAAAGGAAAAAATTGTTTGTGAGTGAAAAAACAATTAAAATTATGTAAATGTAAAACATTCAGTTCATCTTTAAAAAAAACTGTCTCCAGTAGAAGTGCAAATGAAAAATTTAGAAACAAATTCTTGAAGGGAATATTTGCTTATGAAATCGATATTTTTTTAAGTGAAAAGACTAGAGCTATTATTAAAGGAATTTTAGATTTTACAAAATCATATCTTTGTGCTTTAGATTTATGAAACTATATGGGTTACATCTGCATAAATGACAAGCCTAAAAAATACTAGGTGACAAAGTTAGTTACAAAATTACATAGATTTTTAATATGGACACAAAAGAAATTTAACTTTGAGCAGTGGCGCAAACAAGGGGGGGGGGGGGGGCCCCCCCCACCCCCCAGGTTTTTTTGGGATTGGGTGTGATGGTAAAAAGATAGGTAGGTTGGGGTGAGGTTATGTGTTTGGTTTGGGGGT
>BMAV01005638.1:35022-51361 GCA_019973955.1 Trichonephila inaurata madagascariensis | reverse complement strand
TGAAAAATTCCTGTGTGCGCTACTGACTTTGAGTATAATGAATTTGCAAATACAGATGTAGTAACTCGTTAACTTTTTATATTCAAAATAATTAATGATCAAAAAATCAAATTACAAAAAAAAAAATACTAGTATTTGCTAATGTGGATGAAATAAAAAACTGAAATTCACATTAATCTTCAAGAGAAAACATCATGGAAAGATAATGTAATAGTATCTACATTCCAAGAATAAACATTACAGCAATGAAGTTTTAGATGCAAAAGATATAGCAGAAATTCCAGAATACAGATTTAGCTGTCACACTTGCAGGCCTTGTATACATTACACACCCCTTGGATACATCTAACTACAAACCATTCACAGAAAGAGTGTAATCTAGGATGACATACACAATCACAACATTACACCAACAAGGCAAAAGAAACAGCTAACAGTTTTGGAGGTCTGTACCTGGGTAAAAAATCCACGGGAAAGAAGAGGTAATTATAAAATTACAGAATAAGCAGGGTAGAATGGATAGCATTTATAATGAAGCAACCTTTAAGAGTAATGACAATAATTCAGGTGATGGCAATACAAAGAGCAAATTAAGAGATGAGTGTTAATAGAAAGAGTGACATTGAACTGAATGTCCCCTAGTATAAATTTATTTTAACATAGTTTATTGGTCCATATTACTTCTAAATAAAAGCTCTATTTTACTTCTATATCTTACTAACTTATAAAAGCAAAAAAAAACCAAATAAATAGATATCTATTTTAAAATAATAATAAAAAAAATTCTTCAAATGTTTTCTTTTTTTTTATTTAACCCTTGTAATATTCTTAGCCCTGTCTTTTTACTTTTTTCTATAGAGGAAATAGTAAATTTATTATACTTTATGAAATATTCTAATTTCTTATAAACTTTTCTAAAAATCCCATAAATTTAAGATACATCCTATGGTTCAAAAAATATAATACGTATAGCAAGATTTTTACTCAAAAAAATACCTAGCAGTTATTTTACGAAAGAGAGTTTTGGTAAATCAAACTAGCATAATCACTTTTGCAAGTTATTTTGCTATAAAATTTCTCCAAGTTATCTATTATTCTACATTATAGGCTTCAAAAACATTTTTAAGTGAAATCAAAGTTCTTGGATCATTATAAAGTTTCGAAAATTCCTTGTTTTTTAGAAAGAACTTAAGAAAAAACTCAAAACAATCTTAGTACCATAATGGTTATTGCAAACAATATTATTAGATAAAAATTAACTAATGAAAGATAAATGGTGCAAAATTGGAAAAGAAAAGCATTATATTAATAGATCATTTAATGCACTGAAATTACACACAAAATGTAAGAGGACAAAAAATTTTTGAATATAAATTTTTTTTTATTTTTGCCAACCTTTAAACCCCATAGCTAGTACATACAATTCAGATGAATCAGATCTACTAGCTTTTGGCTTGCAACGTTTAACTAAAGAAAAATAGTTTTTTAAAATAGTAATAAATTTTTCTACTTCATGACCATCCCATAATTTACACAAAAAAGTACCATCTTTATGTAGCACATGAAATGAGAACTTGGTGGCACTATATACAAGAGTCATCATTGCTGCACAATCTAATTCATAAGTTCCAGTTGCTCGGGGTGCCATGTCACTCAAAACAACATTTGCTTTTCCAGAAGGTAGAAGATTTGATATTTTTTCTTGAACTGATAGTTGGGTAAAATCTGATTCTTGAATTATGGTTGCACCTTTTATTGGTTCAATATGTTGAAGATCTACAGCTATTGCTACTCCTTTAATTTTTTGATTTTCTACAAAAAAAATATAATACAATTAAACATTATAAAATTAGAGAATTAGCATATGATAAATAAAAAAAATATATACAAGATTAATTAATGCATAATTTTTTTTACCAAAAAATTATAGGAAGAGAGATTTAAAATAGTTTGAACACCATAGACTAGTAATTAAGGACATGAGCTTGCTGCCAGAATGTTGTGGTTTCAAGACCTGGAGCTACTGAAGATCTAAATGTAGAGGGGCCAGTGCAAGGTATAAATCTGTTGAAGCTCAGTCCTCCCATTGGGGTAGTTTGGAGAAAGGTGTTATCCTTGTCACTTGATGGAAGCTCAAAATTCTGAGGTCTGTCACCCATAATCCTTGTGTTGCTTTGCAGTGCAACGTTAATATAACTCACACTTGATCACCATTAACTTCTTGAATATCTCATGAGGAAAAAGATATTCGATACATAAGAGTTATAAAACTAGAAATTTTGAGAAATGATTAAATATAGTTTGAATTATATACAATTGAGTAAGTGAGTGTTTATTAATGTTACACTATAAAGCAAGACGAGGGCTATTGGCAATGAACCACGATCAAGGACAACATTTAAACTGGCAAACACCACACCAATGGGGGGAGGGGACTTTAAGTCACAACAGATTTAAGGTGCATTAGCCCTTCTACACCATGGTCTTCAATGGCATTGGGCTTGTGGTCATGACCACTAGGCTACTGTTGCCACATTATGTATGACAGAGATGATTTTAAATTGCTCTGACTTATTTGGTAAAATACTTACCGTAAAATCCGTCATATAGCGAGCACTGGCATATAACGCGCACCCATACTTTTAAGCTACATTTTTTTTATTTTTAAGTATATTCATCATACAATGCTCACCTCCTTTTTTACAAAAAAACAAGAAGTGTTTGTACAATGCTGGTGTTTTTAAGCCATTTTTTCAAGGTATTACCCCAGGATTTTGAAAAAATAGTATACTTTTAAAATCAGTCCTGTTTTTTTTTTTTTAATTACTATAGGCATATTATTTCCCAAAAAACAGAATTCTAATCCATGCAAAAGTCTAATTTTTCTTATGTTCATCTCTTTTTTTTCATTTTCGAAACTGCCATTTTTTATACCCTGCATATAACGCATACCCGTAAATTTCAAGCTTATTTTTTGTGTTTAAAGTGCGCATTATATGCCAGATTTTATGGTAACTAGCTTTTATTACAGAATATTACTCATAAAACTTCTTTAAAAAATTTATTCACAAGTATACCAAAGAGATGTGATTCTTGTGTCAATAGTATGGAAAAAAATATCTAGCAAAGACAATTGTTAGCATACTTTTAGTTATGATTTTATTTAAATTATTGGTCAGGCTTTCTGATGATGGTAAGTATTTCTAATACACAAATTTGTCAAAAATCAATAATTCCAAATTCTTAATCAATCTGATAACTCAAAATTTTTATAAGATTTCAAAATTCTTTTAAAGATGTGTGAATACATGTTATATATAATCTATTTCTATGACTCTAATATAAGTCATAAAAAATTTAACCTATCACTATCATTAAACATAGTTCAAACATTTATAATATCTAAATTAAGGGGAGGAGGTTAAAAGATAAGAGTTGGAATAAATTGACTCAATAAAAAAGCACAGTACTTTTTTTTTAACAAAATATAGCTTTTTTTACTTTAATTACACAGAAAATAAGCAAAAATTTTAAGATGATGAATACTGATACATTTATGAACTTTACTTTTTTGAATAACTTTAGAATTTAGCAAAGTAGAGTATTATACAAAGATTATACATACAAAGTTTGAAATAAAATAAATTCACTGTCTTGTTCTTACTTTTCGGTAAAAGGTAATATAATACCAATTCAGATTTACACTCCTTATTACACATCATATTTTTAAATGCAACTTTTAATAAAAATAAAGCTATTGTTCATTTTTCATATTTTTATATACTTCTTTAGACATGTTATTTCATGAAATTTATTCGGAAGCTTTTCATTCCTTATTTTCAAACTACGGGAATTAGACTAAATATATATATAGATAAGACTGAAATTTACCTTCAGTTTCTTTATCCAATTTTAATTTATTTACGACAATTTGTGTCCATGAGCCTGGTGCAGCACCACAGTCCACAACAGAATAGCCAGGTTTCAATAATTTAAACTTTTGATCCATCTCTAATAGTTTGAAAGCACTTCTACACCGATATCCATGATATCTACTTTTTTTAACATATTCATCATTTAGCTGTCTTTCAAGCCATTCTTGAGAACTCTTTGATTTTCCTTTTAAGTTACTGGGAACAATTTTGTTCGATAAACTGCTCAAACTTATATTCCTTACTTGAACAGAGCAAAGAAATGTCTTTAAAATAGGCATATTTTTCCAATTCAACTTCTCTGTTGAATAAAGATAATCTTTCAGCAAAATCACAAATATAATGACATCAAACTGCTGTGCTACATAACACTGAAGCTCAAACGTGCATTTGTTGATATTTATCATTCATGCTGTTGCCATGTTAGGTTTCTAATTGAATCAGGATTTACTTTCTTATTTCAGAATCTGTCGCCGCAGTAGCCAAATAGTCATAGTCATGAATTCTTTCTTTCCAGTAGTAGATTCGAGTTCTGGTGCCACTAAAGATCCAATATGTAGCGAGACTGGGAACATTTCATCTTTCGAGGTTCAAAGTCCTTACCTAAAGCTGGTTTTGAGGTTTGAAAAATGTGGTGTGACAACTGAAATTGCAAAAAACTACACGGTCCTTATCTCTGGAGTAGCTAGTACTGAATGGACCCTGTATCAAAATTTTTTGAACACTCTGTTTTGAGGCTTCTTAATATGTTAAGATATTTTGCTATTAGATATTGTGGCCCCTGTAGCTCGGGGGCCCCATGTCATTGATACGCCCCTGGTCTTTATTCTTTGTGTTAAAAACTGAACATGAGCTAGTTGGGATTTTTTTTCCAAAAATGTGTCAATTCAAATTTTCTATTGTAAAGCCACTTCTGTATTTTGTAATTAATATCCTGTGCATGTCAGAATCGTTTGGTTTATTTTGATAAGTTGTTCTAGTCTTTTAACTTTTCACTAATAGTCTTAGATTTATGTTTTCAAACACAACGGATGTTTAAATAGTCAATAGTATGAATTTATGAATGAATCAATGAAATCTTTTCATTTTAAAAAATTGTTTTTACTGGATCAGTATTGCTCTTTAATCTAGTTCGACTAGTTTTAAAAGTAGAATATACTGAAAGATTTTCATATTTTCACAAACACACTCCTGCTAAGAAATTGGTATTTGCTCTAAATTCAGTAGATAGTAGTCAGACCTGAGGCTCCTACGGCACAACAAATGGAGTAATTTGAGATAGGAGAAGATATTGTCTTCAGATATTTTGAAGATAAACTGAGTCTCACAGAAATTCGGAAAAGCGCTATGGAATATCCACATTTTTGAAAGCATACACGGCCGTTAATTTTCCTGCTGTAGAAGTATTTACTGCCGCGCGGGGGTCAATATTTTATCACGAGAAAGAGAATATAAATTTTTTACAGATATTTACAGAGAGGATCAATTAATGCTACGTGTAACAAAAAAAGGCAAATATTCAATTACTTCTAAGCTAGAATCAAATATCTCACTAAAATTTTTCACGGATTGAAAAATCAGTTTTATGTTATTGCTATGTTTGACTTTTCTGAATTCATATAATTTTTTTAATTGTATTTCTTCATGTTGTAATACTATCAATAATGGCAGTTATTTTAATAATATTTTTTATTTGAAATAGTTTTTTTTGTCTAAAACTTTCATTTAAAAATTTATAATACGCTAAGCGAATAGAAATAAAATTAAAGTGATATTATCACTACTACCTAATTAAAATGTGGTCTCTAATGGTGAAAAGGTCCCTCCATATTTCTGGTCTATTTTATCAATTAAATATCCTTCATAAGTTTCAATTACATTTATTATTTTGTTAAAATTAGTAAGCTTTTCTTTAAAATTATGAAAATTTTAAATCTGTTATAAGATACGTAAATTCAGCAAGAAAGTATTCATTTTCATTGTTTGTAGAAAATGCTTCTTAAATTCAATTATTATTGCCCATGATTTGATTTTTACTAACATTAACATTTTAAAGGAACGTGGAGGTAATTGTGGAGATGGATCTCGTAATTTTGGACCTCTTCCAAGTTACGAGGTCGATACCTGAACTGACAACCAACTTTATAAACTTCTGCATTATGCCAGTGTGAGGATTTTGAGCTCAACAGACCTCCTCTACATGGTAGATTTATGATGACACCAGGCCTCTCAAAAACCCAAACCACAAGTTCCTGACCATAACCACATAATTAATGCCAAATTTATTAAAAAATTTACTTATTCCTAAGATACTGAACATTAAAATGCATTTCAGTGATGTTCGTTAATTACATTGGATTAAATAATGAAAATAATTTTAAGTTTGTTTAGATATTTTAAGAAATTTTCTGCCGCCCATCATTATAGTGGTTAGCGACGCTGACTGTCCTGCTGTGCCGTAGGGCCTGGGTTCGAATACCGGAGAAGGCTTGGATGTTTGTAAATGTATAATGCCTTTGCGGCAGGGAGGTACTCTAAATAGCCGTCGAGCCGCAAGTCCTCTCGTGAGGTTGGTGGAAAGGGAAGAGAGGTGGGAGGCCTATGACCCTCCCCCAGGGAGTTCTCCCTTAAAATTGGGGTGAAACCAGTCGTACTTTCACCTGTATAGTGCTCAAAGCTAAGGCTAACGACAGGCTTAGAAATTTAGCCCCTTGCCGCGGTGAATTTCGCAGGACTTGATCTGATGTTATTGTCGGTCATGCGGCATAAGTAACAACAAATTTTCTCAAGCCAGCTGTATTGACCTTTATTCTTCGCTGATGCTCGTACTGGACATTTTACGAGGGAACAAAATCATGGACCTAATTTAGTTCTGTTGAATATTGGAAATTTGCAACAACGAGAGATTTTCAAAAAGCAGAGTACACTCATATTGTAACAAAAGAAAGAAAAATTAAATTAGTTACTCTTGTTTGGGTAGTGTTTAGAACTTATATTTCACTTTACATCAAAAAATTAAGGTGATTCTGATTTACTTTAAAGTAGAATCCATCAAAGATTTTTCTTGACGGGGTAATATAATTAAAAGATTATAGATAAATATATATTTCAATATTTAATCGAAAAAGTAATTTTTAGTTGTGCAAATATAATTACAGTCGAACCTCCATATTACGAACCTCTATATTGCGAATTTTTCTAGATAGCGAACTTTTTCCTGGAACCAAGAACATTTCAAGATTTTCTTCATAACATAACCTCCCAATAGAGAAGTGCATTTTCTATATAACGAACTTTTTCTTTTGTGATTCAATATTTTTTTCCCTACTTTTAAAGTATTTCTGGACATTTCAAGTTTTATTCTCTTTTTTAATACGTTGTGGGGTGGTCATAAATCTTGAACTGGTTTTATTAGGTGCTAGCTCGCAGAGAGCGTTATAATTGTGGGCATTTCACACCCGAGAAGTGCAACCTTTAAGACCCATAGTCCAGTTCACGAGAAACATCTTCGATATCCCCTTTCACCCTCAGTGGAGTTGTCTCGTGTCCCCTTGTCTTTGAACTATAGTCACCCATTGATTCGAAGTGTTTATAAATTCATTTGAAACAATTCAACGCTGATTACAGTGTGAAGAAAATACACCTGAAGGGATTTTTGGTGCATTGCAAAGTTGTGAGGTGTATTATGAAACAAAGCATTTTTTAAACAAAAAACTCAGACAAAGTTAACAGATTTTATGAGTAATTTAATGTATGTTTAGAATTTCTAATTATAAAATAATGTATGTTTAAAATTACTGTGTACTTTAAATTAGAGAGAAAATATCCTTAAAATTCGTTGATTTTAATATAAAATTATTTTTTTACCGTTGACAATACAGTGTATTTTTCGACATCCTTTTTCTTTTTTTCCCTGCAGGTTTTTTGTTTTTATGAGTAAGATATATATAAAATAGATATTAATTAACAAAAGGGCGGGAATGCTTACTTTTATCAATATATAGTGTTTATGAATTTAAAATTTGTGTATGTCGTTTATAAAGTATATTGAAAGATGAACCTCTATATAACGAATTTTCCACATAACGAACTTTTGTTCGGGATTTAGTGACTTCGTTAAATAGAGGTCCGACTATGTTATATAATTGTTTTAATATATATATCATGTATTGGAGTAATTCTTTGACAGGAGAAATGCAACGTGCAGTCGTTTATCATATATTTTATTTCAATAATCAGCAAAGCCGTCTGTACTCCAAGCCATGACAAAACGAGTCCTATTTTCAACGTCGATCAGGAGCCAGTGCGTCGTTCGTTCACGTGGTTCTTCGTAAGCTCGCCGGAGTTGAAGTCAAAGCCTTTAAGCGGGAGGCGGGTTGAGTTGTTCCGGTAGGTTTTACTCCAACTGACACTTGAAGGGTTGGGGATTCATCACACACGCAAATACACACACAGACACACACACACACACATATATATATAACATGACTTGAAGCACTTCTAGTAAGTGAGTGAGGGAATATTAACGTCGCACTGTTCAGCTACACGAGGGCTTTTGGCGACGGACCACGTAACTTTGAACCATGGTCAAGTGACGTGGACGACACCTGAGCTGTCAGTCCCCTCTCCTAACTACCACACCACACCGATGGAAGGACGTTTCAGCTCTCGACAGATTTAACGTGCATCGCTGCCCTACACGGTGGGTCTTTAGGGGCACTGGGCTCGAACTCATGACATGCCTGCCATGATCTGATACCTTGACCACTGGGCTACCGCAGCCCTGGAGCACTTCTAAGTTGACGTGTTGTGATTGATAGGAATAATGAAAAGTGCAGCCGTTTATTATATGATAGTTAATTCCAGGAATTCCACATTTCGTTCTGTAGTCCAAGCCATGACTAGAGATGAGTCTTATTTTAAGCGTTGATCGAGAGAGGGAATGCCGTTCGTCAGCGTGGTTGAAGTTAGACAGCGGAAGTTGAAGTCAAAATACTTATGCGGTAGGTGGGTTGAGTTGTCTTGGGCAGGAAGTTTACCCCAAGCGACAAGGGCTGAGGATTCATCACATATATGTATATAATGGTCCCCCAAATGAGAATAGCACTACAGTCGGTTTGATAAATGGGTTAACGATTTCAATATAAATTAGTATACTAAGGAAAGAAATAATGTATACGTAATAGATAGGTTAGACAAAATTACCTTGTAGGTTGAAACAAGTGCCCCAGCCGTCCACGACATGATGGATACCCTGGGTGAAGAAGCTCCAGGGTTGGTTACGTAACTAATTTTCATCAGCTGCTTGGACCTCATTATCGTCGAGAAATTGTCATCTACAGAGCTTTCTTAAGTGGACCGAAGCTGTTGTAGTCACACGGCGAGAGGTCCGGGCTATAAGGGTATGTTTTAGAACCTCTCAGTTGGATTACGTAACATAACAATGTTTAGCACGCCACAGCCACATGAGGATGATCTTTGTCTTCCAGAGGATAATCCCGCGTGACAGCAGGCCACGTCAGCGGTACTTCATATTTTTTCTCAGTTGATGCTATGGGTACACTCATCACTCTGCACCCTCTATAGGGGCTTGCACAGTCATTTTTCTTTTCAAATTGCGGAGTTATTACAGCAATGCCACTTTCATTTGGGCAACCCTAATATTTAAACTTTTAATGTCATTCAAACTATTTCATCCAAGTTAAGTTTCATTTTAGTTCTCAGACATTAATGTGGTAATTAATGACATTATTTAATCGGTTATAAAATAGTTAAAAACTTAATTATATTTAATGTAGATATAATGCTAGTTTTCCTGTTTGTTTTTAAATTCTTGATTTTAATGCATGTTGGTAAATATACGAGGGCAATTTGGAAAGTAACCTCCGAATCGCTGTAAAAAAACAAACCAAGACTGAGGGGAAAAAACTTTTGTTAACATATCAAAGGTACAACTCTCCTCTATTTTTCAACATAGTCTTCTCCATTATTTCAGAACTTGTCGTATCGTTTTACCAATTTACTAGTTTCTTCTATATAAAAATCGGCCGCCTGCGATTTAAGCCAGTGTGTCACAGCCTTTTTATGACACAGCATGTTCCCATGACTGTCTCATACAAAACTGTCCGAAAAATGTTTGAAAAGTGTTCTGAAAGTTGGGATATTGTGTAATTACAGAGAAAACGAATTTTTTCATCGGTTTCTTTGATGAGATCAATATTCACTACAGATGGCCTTCCACTCCGTTATTCCTCATGGATGTTTGTTCTTCCGTCCTTGAAAAAAGAGTATCCATTGACTCATTACACCTTTACTCATAATGTTTGTCCCGAATAGAGCATACAATTCACGATGGATATCCACTGCTGACAGTCTTTTGGCCCAAAGAAATCTTATCACTTCTCCCATTTCGCGGGAATTTCTATGGCGGCACACATTTGTAACGTCAAACTCATAGCCCTACGACACTCTCTCTCGCGGACTGGAAGCTTACTGAATCAGAGATTGGTAGAATGGTTATTGGGGCACATGATCTTTGATGAGGTCTTATTTCCCTATCATAAAGGTTATTGGTGAGCATTCTGAGCAACTGGTGCGATGTGGATAGTTGGGCACGGAATCCATGTTGCTGAGAGATGAGAATATTGTTAGTAGTTAAGTGATCATTAAGCCTCGAGAGTTTGCGAGTTTACTTAGGATCGGTAATAGTGAGATTGGACGATAAGAATCAGGAAAGCAGGGGGAATTTCCTGGTTTTAGAATAGGAATGATTTCAACGGTTTTCCACAAACTTGGGAAATGCTCTGTAACTAAGATATTGTTAATGATATTTGTTAGTTGGAAAATATGACTGGCAGAGTGAAGTTTTTAACCATTTTGTGTGAATCAGAGATTGCTCGTGCATTCGATTGAGGGCACTCCGAACCCTACTTTCAGGGCCACTCCGAAACAGCGGTTAGTTTCCGAATCGCCCTCGTACTTTTATTGCTTATGTTTGTGTGGAAAATTAATTATAAAGATTGAATTTTAGAAAATTCGCATTTATCGCCAGAACCTATAAATATATATACATTTTCTATATTATATTATTTTTGGTCGTTATTTTTAACATTGATATATTTATTCATACGCAAGTGCCACTAAATCTGTTAAATGAAATCTGTAAATAAATGCGAATTCATTTGAAAAAAGAAGTGATAATCGATAACTTACAAATAAATTTTGATAATAGCCGCTTTACTGGTATCTCTTATTTACAAGTATTTTATTCAACAATTTTATCAATACTGTTATTATCTTAAAATTTGATTTCTATTAAAATTGATTTTATTAGGAAGAGTATTCTAAGCAAAATGTATGATATATGAATGAATCATTTTTCAATTCCTACTATTAGCTCACACTCTGCATATATTTATTTATTTATTTATCTTGGTGGAATTTTCAATCGTTAATAAAATACATTTTAAAGTCCTCAGTTGAGCTGAAATTTTATATACATGATTATTTTGGATGACAGTACAATTTTTTAATTATAATTAACAAAATTAATTGATTAAAACCAATTATTTAAAGAATTACAAATACACACACACAGCCACGTTGGCATCATTTTTGACGACTTAGCGATCCTTTTGTTGACTTGTGTCAAAACTTGAAAAGGTTTTTTTTCTCACGTTTTAAAGCATTCAGTTGAACTGAAATTTTATAGACACGATTGTCTGGGATGACAATATGATACTTAAATGATAATTAATGAAAATTAATGACCACTTAATGTTGTGATTCTGTCCTATGTATATACATATTTATATAAAAAAATAATAAAAAGTAGCTAAAATAAAATTTTTCTTTGTTGATCTAATTAGGAACTGAGACTTAAAAAATTTTTTTTTATATTACTTGTTTTTAAAGAATGTTTCGCTACTTTTCTTTAAATCTGCCAATAAATTATTTACATTTGTAAAAAAAAGTAACAATGATCTCATGTACTCTTTCAGATAAAAGAGTTATCAGCTTCACGAATAATCTGAAAGTCTATCACATTATAGGTAAGGAATATCAGATAAGAGAGGTCGTCATTTAATGAGCAAATCATATAGTTTTCTATTTACCCATTCTTTTGTGTTCTTGATTTAGTATTAGATACCATGAGTTCATTGGAGCCTAATTTCAGATCAAATTCAAAGTAAAACTCACTTTTAGACATATCGAAATCATGACGAACAAGAAATGTGTAAGATGCTCGACCAGATATAGTTGCTATTGTTTTGTCTCGCGAAATTAAGATAATGGAGATAAGAAAAAGTTTGACAAATGCTGTCCAGCTTTTGGGATTGCTGTGTCTTCTGTTTTGGAGTTTCACCTGGAATACGCCAAACAGGTAAGTTATGTGCTTTTTACTTAACGATTTTCTTTTTCATTTGGGATAGAAGAAGAAAAAAAAAAGAAAATTGTTTCCCACCTTGCCATTTTAATATTTTAAAGGTTTCATTCAAAATGGTTGCTTAAATCAAAGGCTCTCGGTTCTTTCTTGTTGCTGTTCCATGAACTTGTTTTCTAGTAATATTGATGTAACAAACATCTGCTTTCCTTTATATACCAGATGATCCAAAAGTTCGTTCAAACTTCAAATTTCCTTAAAAAAAAAAAGGAAGAAATAATGATAAAGAAGTGCAATTAACAGAACGGGCTCTCAATAAAGTCCATTTTTTTTAGCAGCAAAAATATTTTTAGTTGTGTTTGCATTAAATCAGAGGTGTGTGTGAGGATCTTATCTCCACGCCTAAAGGTGAGGGAGAAAGGGAAGGAAGGCTAGCCATATTCAAATCACTTAATTTATTTACAGCACAAACCACAAAACAAGTGCGATCCATCAAAGCTAAGAGATGCACCCAATTAATCAATATGAAGACAATTGATGAGGTACACGAGATATGAGAAGACTTTAATAACTTGTCACACTCCAATTCAATTACTCTGACTTCCTAGCTATCTAATCTAGATTAAAGTTTAAGTGATCAATCGTCACCTTAATTATTATTATACTTATCAATTACTAAATATCTGCGTCACACTTTAAATTTGATTAATCACTGCTCCGCTAGCATTCTATCCCATATCCCTACTTCAAACCTGAAATCCTAGACTTTATATAGTAGTCTTAATTTGCATATTCACGTTCTCTCTTCTTTGGAGAAAGCTTTCTAATAAAATTATTTTTAAGGACCCAAAATTCCCCTAGAGAACTGTTGGTGAGAATATCGTGGATAGAGCCGTCACAGGCGTATTAGCTGTAATAAGCTTCAGGCAGAATGGTGCACCTCCATATTATGCCAATCCAGTAAAACGATTCCTATTGACTACTTTTGGTTCAGGCAGAAAGATTGGTAAATGCAGCAACCTCGCATGGCTACCACGTTTGATCGACC
This sequence comes from Trichonephila inaurata madagascariensis, assembly GCA_019973955.1. Classification (NCBI taxonomy): domain Eukaryota; kingdom Metazoa; phylum Arthropoda; class Arachnida; order Araneae; family Nephilidae; genus Trichonephila; species Trichonephila inaurata. Next base: position 37,998 of record BMAV01005638.1, on the reverse strand, counting down.
TCTCTCCGGTTGTACCTTCCATCCCCGTCAACATTGGCCGAACTCAAAGATTCTACGTGTCGTGAAGTTTTTGTAATTCACTCACGGTGGTATTCTCAATGAGAGTTAACGTCGGGTTATCTCCGAACCGGAGGTAACTCGCAGATTGTGTGTGTGTGTGGCGAAACATCATTATTCTCAATTGCGGATCGCGCCAAATCCACGGATTATTCATCTAAAGGTAACCCGCCGATTTCGGAGGGTAACTCGCGGATTTCGATCACGCGAATCTGTAAGCAAAGATGGAAGTAACAAAGAATATGTCACGTGATTATCAGTGTCCAATCACAACGACTGTGTAACATCTTGCTAACGCATAACTCACGGATTCGGTAATCGTCAGTTGAAGAATAAGAAAGGAGAATTATCCGCGAGTTATCGGCGAGCGAGGGTTACCCAATCCGTGAGTTTTCTTTTCAATAACTCGCGATTGAGAATACCACCATCAGATATTTAGAATTCAACTGTAACGAGGGTTGGGAGTCGCCTTAGTTATGTCGTACAATTTTCTGGAGGTTATGTTGAATAATTTTTATTGCAAGAATAAATAAATGGAGAGTACTGTTTTTCTGTAGGATGTGTTTCGGGTCGTCAGCACCTTCTACCGGTGACATTTAATTTTTTTTTTTTTTTTTGCTAAAAGAATCCGATTTTCTTGCTTGCCTTTTCTTTCAAACTGTACGTCTTTATTGTCTTTTCTTCCTCTTTTTATGAATATTTAGAGTTAAAACGAACTTTTGGCTCACCCGATATATTTCAATAATTATAAATGGGACTAAATAACTGATAGTTGAATGCACACACACAATCAATGTTACTGATTACTATTAATGATATATAAAAGATAGTTAACCATCTACATCTTATAATGTGATCCGAAATAATCAAATACCATTTACTTCAAATCTCTTTTTGATATCAAATGTAACATGCCATAGTATTTGTTTTATTTCCTTTTATAATTAAAACTAGCTGACATACAGTTCTTCGCACGGGTTAGTTGAAGAAGTATAGCATTCGAGATGGAAGGATAAAAAAAATTTATGAGGTCAAAATATATTAATTTATATTTATATTAATTATATTTTTATATTTATATTAAAACTGACTTGCTGCGTATCCCGCGATTTCCCGGGTAACGTAGAATGTAGCAAAATTTTCGCAACCTGCGTGTATGTATTTTTTCCGACTATTTAGCTTTGTAACCATGCTGCTTCTGTTAATGTTTTCATTTATGCTTTAAGATCATATTTTTAAGATCTAATTCAATATTTTAAAATAAAAACTGTTTTACAAAATAGATTTGAAAGGTAGATTTGAAATAAGTAATAAAAAAAAAGTACTCGCGCAATTTTCGAGCCTCTCTACTCTGATAAAATAACTACGCAAAGAGTTAATTTAATTTAGATTTATATAATTTTATGTAAACTGTAAAACTTTTTAGTGGAAAAAGCCACAGCTTGCTGATATTGAATTATAGTGCACAAATACTTATAAATCAAAGCGACTCTTAGTATAACTTTTTAGATATATCAATGTAAGCAATTTATTTTTAGGAAAGCCTTGTTTTGTCAGTATATCGTAGGGTAAGCTAAAACTCTCTAAAACGAAAACTTCTTTTACCAAATAAAAAAAGAAAAAACTAAAATTTAGTTGTTAAAATAATGCATTGAAAATTATTTATTCGAATAGTATTTGTACATGTCACAAAGGAAGAAATAATAGTTAAATACAGCAATGAAATAAATACGAGGGCTGTTCAATAAATAATAAGACTAAAATTATATATATATAAAAAAAACACACACAAAAAAAAAAGAACAGAATAACTTTAATCGTCATCATTTACATGGATTTTTTCAAAATAACTTCCGTGGCACGTAATGCATTTATCCCAAAGTTCTGTCCAATTATTAAAAACATGTAAAAGTCCGTTTTGTGAGAGCTGTTTCAAAACTGCCTACCAGCCTTTACACATTCTTTGTTGCTTGCAAAACGTTTGCCTCGTAATGGTTTCTTGAGGAAACAGCCAGAAATCGCATGGAGTGAGATCAGGATTGTATGGAGGGTGTGATAAAATCTATATGTTGTTCTGCTGTGAAACATACAGTACGCAAAGAGCAATATGTGGTCGGGCATTGTCATGTTGCAATAGGAAGCCGTTTCGAAGCAATGGACGTTTCCTTTTAACGTGCTGTACCATTGTTCACAGGACATTTATGTAGTACGAGTCGTTTACGGTAGTACCGGGTTCGACAACGTGTTGATACACAATTCCTTCATAATAAAAAAATTATGGTTATAACTTTACCAGCCGATTTCACAGATTTTGCTTTCGTGGGAGTAGGTGAAGATGGATGTTTTCATTCACTGCTTTGTTGTTTTATGATTGGGTCATAGTGATACAACCAAGCTTCGTCTGCTGTGATGAAGCGTTTTAAGATATTGTCGCCTTCTTGTTCCAGTCTATCTTTCATATTGTATCATACCAAAGATCTCCGATGCTGAATTTTGCAGATTTTTGCTCCCATTTCGACAACTAGGCGCGTCTCGTAGGCGCCCACAAACACGCTTCAGTTCGATCACGTGATACTCAAGAATACGAGTCTGTATATACCATCTATTGGTAGCTTTTGTTAATACAGACAACACAAACTGTTCTTATGCAATAGAAATTAACATTCCGATGAGTGGTTTTGTGGCAATAAAATTAGTCTTATTACGTATTGAACAGCCTACGTACATTGTTCTACAAATAGCTAGCAATCATTAAAAAAAAATTTTTTTTTTAAAAAAACTATACGAAGTACAAACATTTTCGTTTCGTGATAGGCGGGGCCTATGACGCCATATTGCCAAAACTATGAAAAATCGCAAAAAAATTGAATTTTTAACAATTTAAAGTCTAATCAATCCGATATGTACACCATCATGGCT
>BMAV01005638.1:0-23079 GCA_019973955.1 Trichonephila inaurata madagascariensis | reverse complement strand
AGAAAATTGTGTATGTATGGAGAAATGATCACACAGTCACTGGACAGCGGTTTGTTAACCTCGGCGCATCGACTTTAAAGAAGAACAGAGATTGTTGCGCATAGTGCACCATGAGCGAAGGGTTAGAACGGCCAATATCAATAGCAGGTACAACAATAGCGATTCCTAAAAGTGTGTTGCTACGTACAGTACACCATACACTGCTGCGTACGGGATTACGTAAACAGTACTCGAATCTCGTCCCTACGCTGATGGCACACCATCGTCAACATTTCCGGTAATGGGCCATAGAAGAGTGGCATTGGACCATAGAAGAATGGAAGAAATCGTCTGGTCCCCCGAACCATGATTTCTGATTAATTTCAGCTACTATTTGGTCAGCTACTCTAGATGGGTGAAAATACCGTTTTCTATTTAAAATAATGGCATCCAGGTGCACAGTTGCACGGATACAAGGCGGTGGTATTATGGTGCTGGCGGTGTTTTCAGGAGGCACATTATAATCTATCATCCCAGAAGAACAACCCCTGGCACTCATGTACTATGTGAATGTCATTGAACATCAAGTATATTTCACGGCAACAATATTTCCGGTGGGTGAATTATTAACAGAATAATGCACCATGTCATAAGGGCCAAATCGCCGAGGAATGGTTCTAGAAACATTCTGGTGAATTTCAAGTTATACCTTGGCTTACGAATTCACCTGACATGAATCCAATCAAACATGTGTGGTTCTACCTAGAAAACCGGATTCATACTAGATACGCAGATTTATCCCTTTCCCTACGCAGATATTGCACCTTTCGAGTAAATGTCACGCCGAGTGTTGGCGGTTTTCAGGGTGGCGAATACTATTTCATGCCAAATAGCGAACATAACGTGGTATATATATGTACATAAAAGGAGAACTTAAATTAATGAAATGAGATGTACCTTAGTAAAACTGAATCAAAGTAAAAACTCATACTCTCTGTATATGAATGGATTTCTCACTAGAATTAACTTCATTTTTTTCCCTTAATGTAACTTAAAAGGTTCTTCAGTTGTAATTCGTATTTAACGATTAATTAGACAAATAAAAAATGATTATATATATACACAAATCTTCTCTTCTAGGATAAACAACAACAAGCTTACATAAAAGATTTACAACACAGGGTGAAACTTCTAAGCAGCAAAATTCAGCACTTAGAAATGGGTCAAAAGAATATTCTGAAACAGGTGATTATCATTAAATGGTACGGAATTGTATTTATTTAAATTAAAATAACAAGTGTAAATTGTAATTTATTTTTTGCAGGTTTTGGAGCTGCATGGTTTTTTTCTCATTCTCGATCTGATCATAATGTCAACGATCTTCAGTATTTTCTTTAATAAATTTAGACGCAATGAATATTCTTTTAAATAAAATAGTTGTTGATGAAAATCCCATTATTTTAAAAGAAAATAACTCTATTATTAAAATAAAAGAAAAAAAAGGATTTACGTGAAATAAGTAAAAAAAAAATTTTTCCAGAAAAACAGGCTTATTTACGATTTAAAGTAAAATGTCTGTGAGAAAAAAAAAGAAAAGAAAACGTGTCAGTTGATAGAAAAAATTTTGTCGTCTATCTAATCACCTACACGAAAGATTTATATGTAGTAAACCTTAACATAAAAATCTTGGATTCTCTCTTATGTTATCGGAAATATTTAATTTTATCTTATTCATTATTTTTTAGCGCATATTTTTTGTATTGTACATAAATTTTTTTTTTAAATATTGATTTTTCAAAGTTCGACAGTCTTTTAACTCTTTTTTGGTAACGTTTATTTTTTAATCCACATCCCATTTAAGTTTTATCAGCTTTGGTAGAATTGCAATTGCTCCTGACAATAGTTAAAATCACAGACTTAGTAAATAGACTATTAAGTCCTTAATGGAGTTTTAGTAAGACTTTAATGAAAACAAAACAAAATTTTATCCCGCTATTACATCAAAAAAACACAATAGTCTTAGGTAAGCCGCATTTATTATTATTGCTGTTGTTTTTGTCACATTCCAGTTTTCAAGAATGTCCCCTTTTAAAAACTGAATGACCGACTTTTCCCACGTCTGGAAAATATATTCTATTCTAGTTGTAGTTAATGATGGAATATACAGAGTAGAGTGAATCGTGGTTATACAGAGGGGAAAAAATTATTATTATTAATCGAAACCTATCTATTCTCTGGCAAAAGATGTTATATTGTATGGAGATTAGGCGTAAAATAATTTCAAAATTTAATATTGCAACAAAAGGGTTGAATTTTCGAAAAAATTGGAAAAAAAACTTTTTTTTTTCTTTATTTTTTTTTTTTTTTTTTTTTTTTAAAATTTTAAGCTCAAAATAAATTATAAATTTTAAAAACTAAAAAACACGTTTTTGTAGTTAATCGAACTAAAAGTAAAAAATAATTCTTATAAGAATAAAATGATAAACGAGAAAATTAATGTCATTGGGGGTTGTCATTGGTATTAATAAATTGGGGATACTCGATTTAAACTCTGTTATAATTTCTTACTAATTCTATTCCGAAATGCTGAGTTAATGTAAAAATGTGGTACAAAGCACACCCAACGATTTTACCACAATGACGTTTATTTTCTCGTTAATCACATTTTATTCTTATATTAACAATTATTTTTTACCTTTTAGTTCGATTAACTACAAAAGTGTGTTTTTTAGTTTTTTAAATTTATAATTTATTTTTCATTTTTTAGTTCGCTCTACAATAAAAGCGGGCTTTTTCAGTTTTTTATACTATTATTTATTCACTGATAAATTTATCTTAAATGCGTCACTTTCTTAGAATCTGGAATACTAAGGTGACCAATTTTTTTACAATGAAAAGGAGGACGAAAAATTCAAGAAAAAATTACAACTAAAAAATATGAAACGTTCTATTAATTCAAACAAAAATACGCTAATTACGCTTACATTCTTTTTAATTATTATCTTAAAAAGGTATTTTTTTTCAACATATCATTTTCTAATATCGGAAAGCTCGGGCAAAAAATATCCTTCATTCTGAATTTTACGGTAAGCACTGTAGCTAAAATATTAACACTCAATTTTGATTTCTCACTAGTCGCTTCACAAAAATCATTACCAACTGAAAAAAACTCTTTCTCAAATGGTACATTAGTTCCAGGGCAGCACAATGTAAATTCAACAAGAATAACTAAATTTTCATATGGAATGTGTTCATTTTTGAAATGGTTTAAATAATTTCATCCATCTTTTACCAATTTCTCAGCATGTTGATTTTCCAATTGTTCTAGTTTATCAGAATTTAAATACACATTCAGTCTTCTTTCTACTTCAAACAGACAATTGTCGTCGATTTTAATATCAGGCATTTCTTTCGATAAAAACTCAGCGTAATTTTCTGTATCTGCCCACTTTACTTGAGACCAAGTCAAAAAATTCCATTGAAAACTTTCCTGTGATATTTGTTTCAGACCATTCTTCGACATTTTGGAAACATGTTTGGTTCATCTCTGAATACAGAAATTAACAGATCAGTTTTAAAGAATTGAAAAGGAGGACACACTTTTCGAGGAAGGACGGAACCCATAAATGGAGGATTGTCCTCCGTAAAGGAGGACGATTGGTCACCTTAAGAATCCCATTGGAATCCTATCAGTGGATCGATGTGGCCTCGTTTGCAAAATGTAGGATCAGTCAACTGAAGGAAATCTGAAGGAGCTAAGTTTGAAATATTTAAAGCGGGAGAATATGTAGAGTCAATGATATTTTTCACTAAAAAGAGCTGTATATTCTCTCTGAATCTTGCATGAGAATTAAACATAAAAGTACACGTTTTGAATCTAAGAGTTTGTGAGAAATATTTGTATTAATCATGAGCGTTTTCGCTTTAGGGTTTTAACTTAATCTTTTAGTTGCCAACCAGTGTGTGATCTGGAATTAGTCGCCAAATACGGAAATGGGAAATCGTTATTCTTGATGATACTGATCAGGACAATGAAACAAAATTATAAAATTATTGAATTGTCATCGGTTCTTGACAAGTGTGCAAAATTTCGAATTAATCTGGCTTTTAAAGGGGGTAAAAGCCGATTTTTCAAAGATTCCGTTACATACAGGTGAGGCTAATAAAATTATTTTTCTACGATATAAATAACCAAAAGTGATAATTAATGATAAATGAGTAGTCTGAGTAGAATAATATGATTGCAACATTTCATAACCCACCACTCTCCCCTCACTGTGTGGCCGTGGTAGCCTAATGGTCAAGGTAACGGACTCATGACCGGGGTGTCATGAGTTCGAGCCTAGAATATCTGAATACCCATCTTGCAGAGGGGGCCGATGTAAGTTAGATCTATCGAGGTTCAAACGTCATCCCGTTGATGTGATATGGAAGTTAGGAGGAGGCTGCCCGCTCTGGTATCGTCCTCGTTACTTGAGCATGGTTCAAAATGAAGAGGTCTGTTGCCAAAAGCCTTCGAGAACAGTACGACGTTAATATTTACTCATTCACTCCCCTCACCGTCGATCTCTACAATCCTGTCCAAGCTGCTTTCCGTCGTGCACTGTCATTTCGACAATAGGTTACTATTTTTTTTTTTAAGATTTAATACTAAAGAAGCTGTCCAATGTTTATTTCTTGTTGCTATTTAGTGGGTGTCCTCTGATTGCAATAAATATTAAAAACTACTAAAATTCGTTTTTCTTTAATAAAAATTACTTTGATTTGTTACCATAAAGCAGCTCAAATACCTAAACTTCATACCCCTTGTGTGGTAGCTCTTAACACATAAAAATTAATTTTTTTATTTCATACTTCCCTTCATCTGTATACAAGAGAACATTTTTTCCGCAATGGTAGTTTTTGAAATTCGGAAGAACAATTTTTCGATCCACTCTAATGCATATTATTCCATTTATAGTTAGTGGTGGGGTATATGGGTCCATCTCATAGCTTTCGAACTATGATGGATCTATTAATATAACAGTTAGTATAATTAAGGAATTATATGCCTAAAAATGTAGGATTAAAAAACCTTTCATATTGCATATAACTCCCCTGCCTTACATCATTAAAAAAAAGTTTTACTATTAATATATATACAGGGTGTCCCAGGAACATTGGGACAAACTACAAGGAGTGGTGGGGGGACATCACAAGGATTCAAATTTGCATAGCAACCCATGGTCAGAAACATCCTCGTTCGGCGCTATTTGACGTTGTGCACAAGAGCATTTTAGGAATCAGACCCGCATTACCGCAATCATTTAAGCTGTGGTCTCCCGCAGAGGAGTTTGGAACATTTCACAAACACCGAGCTGACAGATATGCACCTGATTTATGGATTGGCAGAAGGAACTGCACGAACAGCAGAAAGATTGCGTCACGAAAGGTACCCACAGAGAGGTGCATCGGATCACTGGATGTTTGCTAATTTGCATCACAATTTGTGTGAATATGGATCATTATGAAGTAACAGACATGATGAAGGGGCGTTTCACAACATGGTACTCGGGTTCCTCCGAACGGTATAAAGCACATTTTTTTCTATGCATGGAACAAAATGTGCTGGATACTGTGGCCCGTTGGAATACACGTCGTTATGCCTATTATATCACAATTCAAACAGTGATGCAAATTAACAAACATACAGCGGTTCGATGCATATCTCTGCGGGTACTTTTTGTGATACAATCTTTCTGCTGCTCGTGTATTTTCTTCAGCCAATCAGTAAATCAGGAGCATATCTGCCAGATAGGTGTTCGTAAAACTGTTCCATACTCCTCTGTGGGCGATGACTGCTCAAATGACTGCGGTAATGCAGGTCTGTTTCCTCAAATGCTCTTGTGAACAACGCCACCTAATGTCGAACGAAGATGTTTCCAATCATAGGTGCCTATGCAAAGCTGAATCCTTGTGATGTCCCCTACCTCCTCTTTAAGTTTATTCCAATGATTCTGGAACACCCTGTTTACATAGTCTTTTAGTGTCATTTATCTTTAATATTTAATTGATTTCTATTTCTCTAGTAGAAAATAATTATGCTATTTATATATATATTAAGGCAGTGGCGAAACGTACAACCCCGCATTGCGGGGGGTGAGGGATTTTAGGAGGCCCAAAGCCTGATGACTCCAAGCATGTATTTGGGCTTTGGGCCCAAAATCTGACTTTATAGGGGGTTGGCTAATATTCTCCGTTACGCCACTGTATATAGGGATATTTAATCAAACATAACTATTATCATAAAATCGAAAAGTATTTAACCCAAACACTTAAACTCTTCGAAAGAAGGAATGCTATGTTTTTCTTCTGGTATTGTCTATCATTAACCACAAACCGTCTTGCTTTATATGGAATTGTTAAAAGTTTAAAAACAAATGCATCATTCATTCCAAGGTTCTTCATTTGGAAGGAAATGAATGCCTCCGTCGGTTTATACTTGCTCTTGTATGTACAGGAATAACTTTTCGTTACGTTTGAAAAAGGTAAAATTTATTTCAAATATTTTCCGCTGTAGCATTTCAATATATATGTCGCATATAAAGAGCGGGAAAGATTTCAATATTAATTATTTTTTGATTTTGTTGTTACTATGCTTTTCTCTGATTCTTGTTTTTAAAAATAATTCACACATTTTGTTCTTTTATGTTATTTATTTCAATTCAAATCCTTGCCGTTTTTCTTTTCTTTTTTTAATCTTTTGTATTGTCTTTTGAAGAAATTCATGTTTTCTGTCCATTAATAATGAGCAAAAACGGAATTTTGGCGCTTGGTATCCGAACACTTTCGGAGTACTTTTTGACAAAATAACATATTTAAAAATTATAAATGCTTTTTTAGGACTCAATGGCAATAAATACTAACATTTGACCAACAACATTTGACCAACAATATTTAAAATAAATTGCCTACATTTCTCAAAAATCACAATTATAAGTGAAATTTTAGTAATATTTTTGTAAAACTTCAAAGCAATTAGAGAAAAAGTAATAAACTTATATTCGTAAAAGTATTACCAAAACAAATTAGATGCATTTATCTAGAGAATGTACTAAAATTTTAATGTTTTATTAAAATTTGAAAATTTTAGAGCTGATTGAGTAAACATTATAAGAAAAGTCACATTCTTTATGAGACCATTATTTAAATAACAAGCCCTAACTCAAAAAGTTTTCATACAATAGGAAATATTTTATTACATTCTCTAGAAAACCGCACGAATATCAGATTCAAAAAGTTTTATAGAAATACATTTATAACATTTTGAGTTATCAGACTCGCCATGATGAATTTCGAACAATTTAAATGCCCACTTCTGGTAGATCAAAGACCCATTTCCGGTTTTTCTAACTTTATAAAATTGATTGTAGCGTGGTCTTTAGGTAGTTTAGAAGCAAAACAAAGTATGTTTTATAGAGCCAAAAGATAGCTCTATTCAATAAAATGAAAAACAAAAATATCCATCTTGACCGAATTTGGTCATTTTCAACGTGTTCTGGTACCTTAAAACACGCTCAATCCTGCTGTTCCATCCTAAGACCCCGGCTAAACCAGGGGTGGCCAATCCGCTACCCGCCTTGAATAATTTTGCGGCCAGCGAGATTCATTATAACTTAACAAAATATGATTATTTTGCGCAATATTTTTGTCTTTAGTGTAGAGTTTTGTAACAAATATATATCTCATAACTTTTTCTATTTTGCATCTGTTTATATACATACTTAGATGCAAGCAGTATTGCATTGTAGCGACACCCGAAATGTATCATGCTTGATTTCTGTAACTTTATCGAGCTGCTTATTGCTAGAGCTAGGCATATTGGATCGTTGCATTATTATTATTAAATTATCAATGTTTGTATAGAAGAAAAATAAGGAAAACAATAGTAATTAATTCCGTTTTCAATTTTCCCTCCAATAAATGTTTGTAATGGGTTCAAATTTAATATAATGATATATATTTTTATATACGGCCCACGGGATTATAATGTTTTTCGAAATGGCCTGAAAGGTCATTTGGGTTGGCCATCCCTGTGCTCAACTATTTATATGTTGAGCTCTATATTAGATTTGAATTTGTTGTTTTTTTTCACCTTTTCTTGGACTTTCTATCAATAGCATACACAAGGAGGGCACAATGCAGCATCAGATTTTTAATTTTTACCATAGAGATTATTCCTGGGCGCTTTCATCTATGATTTTTACCCCAAGAGAGATTTGTAAGCGTCACTTTTTTTCAATAATAATTAAGCTATTATTTTACTTTTCATCAATCAATAAATTATTATATAAACAGCAATTATCCTTTAAGTTTTGCATGTTTGTTTTTTTCTAGTGTATAGAATAAATACAGTTTTAATTTGCTTATTTCATAGTTTTAAATTTTTAAAAATAAATGTTAGTGCAACCAAAAATTTGGGTTTCAAGTAAAGATTTCTTTATTTTCATCTTTAAAACAAGGAGCAAAAAATATATGTAGCAAAGTATGGTGATTGAAAAAAAAATTCTATCAAAAATTGGAAAACATTTTTTTCAAATTCAATTTCTGACGTAAATACATATATCAGGATTCAGACGAAACAATTAGCAGAAAATAGCATAATTTTAAGATTTTACTGTTTTTTCATATGCAATTATTTCATGAAGAGTTACTGTTAAATATTAAATATAGAAATACTTCGCTTACATATAGTGCGGCTTCATTCATTGCTGACACCGCTACAGTACGGTTACGAAATACTTTGAAATTTTAAAAACACTATATTATAAACAAATGCATGAGTTACAATGTCACACATTTTTATAAAAATTGAAGCGTTTTTTTCTGTCCGAAAATGTGCTCCGCGTCAAGTTCACGCTGTCGTACATATTGATTGAAGAAAATGATCCAAATGAAAAAAAAAACTTTTTAGAACTTTCGAGTCCTGAATGTCATTGGAGTTGATGCACATTGAATTTGTCAAGGCCAAAAATCATTACGTTAATGTGGAAGTTCGGAGAGTGAGAGCGGTAGCCTAGTGGTCAATGTAACGGACTCGTGGCCGGCGTGTCAATAGCTCGAGCCTAGTTTTGCTGAAGAACCGCCGTGTAGGAAAGCGAAGCGCGTTAAATCTGTTGAGAGCTGAAACGTCCTCCCGTTGGTGTGGTGTGGTAGTTAGAAGAGGAGAGTTCCAGCTCAGGTGTCGTCCTCGTGACTTAGCCATGGTTCAAAATAACGAGGTCTGTCGTCAAAAGCTCTCGAGTAGCTGAACAGTGCGGCGTCAATATCCACCAACTCACACGGTGAGTGGGGTACCAGTTCAATTGTCGTTCTCGTCACTGGACCGTGGCTTACAATTACGAGGTCCGTCACCAATAGCACTTGCGTTGCTTTAGAGCGTGACGTTAATAAACAACGATTCACTTACGTTATTATTATATGTTATGTGAGAGGATTATAACAATCAATTAATATGTTTTCTATGTGAACATAACGGTATAAAATTTTACCAGATTCTCTGAATTCTGCAGTGGTAGCAAAAATTACGAAAAATAGTTTAACCTAATTTTACAAATTTTGGTGGGAAATCAAATAACCGTTAAACCCGGCGTATAACATACACCCCCGCATAACGTGCACCTCTACTTTCAAGCTGCTATTTTTATAATTTTTAGGTATATTCGCCGCATAACGCGCACTACTTCTTTAACGAAGTAATTTCAAATGTATGGGCGCAATGCTCTCATGTTTTGAAGTCATTTATTCGAGGTATTATTAAAGATTCAGAAAAAAATTAGTATAATTCTAGAGCTACAACCCTTTAAGAGTGCATAAGGAATGTCATTTCTTTTAAATAAATAATATTTTGATGCATTTAGAAGTCTAATTTTTTTCCTATGCTTGACTTTTTTTTTATTTTTAGAGCTTTACTTTTTACACCTGGCGTATAACGCTCACCCGTAAATTTCGATCTTATTTTTTTTGTCTTAAAAAGCGCGCGTTCTACGCCGGATTTTATGATACCTACTCTTTTAATAATTGCTTTAAAATGCATTACTTAAAGAAGTGTATTTATTTCACTTCATTTTTTATTAAAAATTCTGCATTTTACTTAAATACATTTGCGTGAATATGCACTAAATATAAATGATTAAAAAACGTCCATAGAAAAATAAATGAACTGTGAATGAAAAAATAGAATAAATATAAAGCGTGAACAATTTCTACAGAATTTTGTAAGTAACCAAACATCCGAATAAAGGGAGTTTTGCTGACACGAACTTAATTTTTACATATATACAGTCCCTTTATACGAAGCGAGCGATGCTTAATTCAACAAGCTCTACTCCCTCACTTAGCGCATCCATCACAAACAAAGCTTTTCTCTCAGTGGGAGATAAACAACCGTAAAAGAACATTACACATTTCATTTCGACTTGAAGTGCTTGCATCGCTCTTACGCAATGGAAATTATTAAAAAATGGAAAGCCCGCAATCGGAGAAGTAAGTGCTTTTTTTTTAATTGAAAAATAATCAAATAATACATAATTATGCGTTTTAATATTTGTTCATCTATTGTTTTCGGTTTGCTTACGGCGAGGTAAGGCAAACTTGCTGCCATATTGTGACTATATATGTTTATATATAGCCACAGTACACAACCACAAGTTTACCTATATAAATATGTGTGGATTTTTTTTCTCTTTTAGGAGAACTTTTTATTTATTTTATGAATCATCTCTATATAAAAATAATTTTATATATAGGTTAATGAAACAAATAAATAAATAAGGAAAATAAAAATAAAGTGATAAAAATAAAAAAATTGAAAAAAAATGTGTACAAAAAATTATTCTATCTTTATCAATTCATTAAAAATATGTATTTAAGGTTACAGACTACGTTCGGAACCAGAATTTTGAAAAATCTTATAAATGAATAATTTTTTTTATATTTATAGTGTTAATTGAATTCAAATATACGTATAATATTGTTTTAAGAATATTTGCCAAGGAAAAATTATTAAAATGTAATTTTTTGGCGAAAAATGGAGAAAAAGAATGACAGATTTTCAAAACATTCTCCTTTTATTAAAATGCTTCTACAATAATAATATTTTGCCTATATATAGCTAGGACTTCTATACCTGGTTTTAAACTAAAATTTTTGAAAGATCCACATTATTTTCAAAGTTGCGATCCATTAAAATAATAACTTGTGTTTTTTTGTTAAAATCTCTCTTCTCATGTGTAATAAAATATGTGTGTGAATAAATCCACTTCTAAATTCCATTACGTAAATTTTCTCTTTTTTGGATAATTTGGATTTATATTTTTAGTATTAAATTAATATATCATATAAAAAATTTAGTATTTCTTGTATTTTTAATTAAAGAAATTAAGACAAATATTTTTACTTATGAGTTATGCAACAAATACGAGGTAGGACCTCGTTAGAAAAAAACATATTCGTATAAGTTTTTGCACACATTTTAAACGCTATTTACATCGATTGTATCAGTAAGTTTATAGATTTGTTACATAAAATTATAAATCATCCATTTATATCTCAGCACAATATATGACCAAAAATATATCAGATTTCTGTGCGTTTTGTAAATTAGAAAATGTTTTAAGCCAGATTTATGTGAATGGAATACATTTTCTACTTTTCGTTTATTTGCACATTTGTTGCCCTGTAATAAATAATTCATTGATTTCATTTCAAAATTGTAGTGGTATTCCGATTGTTATATAGTATGGCAGCAGAGCGAAATTATAAATTTGAATAGGAACTTGCAACGTATAAAAGTGTAAAAGGCGCTACCGGTAGCTGACAGATCAACTACAAGGTTTTTAGAAATCATCCACAATAATGATTCGAAAATGGACAAACGACTTTTAACAAAAATATTTTCTTTTTTCTTAGCCTCTTTTTCTGGAAATAAAACAGAGAAAAAAAAGATAAACTATTTGTTCTAAGACTAATGTCAATGATTGGTTTCAACTGACAAATCACTATTTGCTATACTATTTGAAATAGTAATGAATCAAGTTCAGACGAGTCAATTCTCGATTATTTTCTGAAAATAGGCTTACCATGTTTTCTTCTAATTCTGTTGATTCTGAGAACTTTTATTTCTCTGTAAAATTAATACTTATTTTATTAAGATTATCAATTATTAATTTTCTTTAAGGGGACACTTTACGATTTAATGGACAAAAATCAGTCGAAAAATCGAATCATATTTGTTAAGCCTAATTAATTTTTTTTTTATGATCTTAAAAAATGTGACAACTCTGAGTTAAAAAAATTCCAGAATTATTATTTTTATTACGTTTTCATTCTTTACGCTTTCTACCCTGTAACGAATAAAAACTTTTATTTGATTTATCTCACCAAAAAAAAAAAAAAAAAGGCCACTAGATTTTTTTTAATTTTAAATGCTAAGGCTTTTTTTTCTGTTGTGCCAAACGATTTGATATTTCTTTTCTAACTATTGCTTTAATATACGTAACAAAAGTTAGAAAGAGTTTTTGAATCAAAACAATACTTATTTTTTTTAAAAAAATAGTTCATTTTAGAATTTTAAGGAATTTTCAACAAACATTCATAAAAAATATATCTCGAATTTTTATCATGTTATCACAAACCCCAAACCAACTTTTGTTATACATAGTCAAAAAAATTTCATGTGTGTGCTCTTAAATACTGTAGAAGTAATCTTTTAAAATCTCTTCCACACATGAATTATTAAAACTTATCTTTAAAAAATTAAATGATTTGCTTTTTCAGAAATTTCAACATAAAAACTCTGTTTTATATATATACATTTAGATTACAAGGAAAAATTTGTGAAAACCATTAAAGCAGAGATTTTTATAAATCGTACCATGTCCCCTTTACTTGTATTGCCCCTCGAAAAAAAAATGTTTAAAAAATTCTCAAAACTGATACTTTTATGTCTCCAATTTATAGGCGAACATTTCTCCAGAATCTTTTATTCAAACAATTCGTTCTAGTGCCTAATGGATGCATCCAAATGAGTTATGCGTTTATATGAATTTTTGAGCTTAGACGTGTCACAAAAGCCCTTAAATATTTATAACTTAATTATTTAAACAGCATTAGTTAAAAATTAATGAATGGATCATTGTAGTAAACAGCATATGGGAAAAGGTGAAATGTTATGTTAATGCTTTAACAAAATTAAGCAAGGTTGTTGCTAGATCGGTTGTTGCCATCCGGGTGGTCCATGAAAAATTGGAACATTATTTATAATTTATGAGGATTCAGTTTCAAAAATGACGCGAGTAACAAAACGCATTATGGAATATGGATTGAACTCCTTTAAAAAAGTTGTAGCAACAGCTTTCAGTAAAATTAAGAATACTGTTTAGCTATTTTAACATTTATATGTAGCGAGTTGGCAACAATGGTCCATTGGCTGCATATAACTTCTATTCGTTGATATTACTTATCATTACCCGTTTTTCTCGTACCTTTTCAATTATATAGAAATGTAAATAGAGAGACGTAAGCAATTGACATTATAGTAATAGTAATCAATCATATACCACATAACATCCGGCGTATAACGCGCACCTATACTTTCAAGCTGCATTTTTCACACACACAATTTTTAGATATATTCGCCGTATAACGCTCACCTTGTTTTTCACGAAGCAACATGAAACGTACGTATGCAGTGTTATTATGTATTTGTTATTTACTCAAGGTATCATCCCAAGCTTTTGAAAAATTAGTGTACTTCTTGAACTACAATCCTTTAAGTTCATCAGGAATGCCATTTCGTTAAATAAACAGTATTTCAATACATGTAGAAGAAGAATTTTTTTTTAATCTCCTGTCTTTTTTTTTTTAATTTTTTTTTTATTTTTAAAACTACCATGTTTATATCCGGCGTATAATGCGCACTCGTAGTTTGGATCTTATTTTATGTGTTAAAAGTTTACATTATATTCCAGATTTCAGTTTAAGTGGTCCGCCAATTACAGGGTGTTGCCGAATTCGACCAACAAATTCAGAGGGGTGATAGTAAGCATCATGGGGATGACAAATGACCATAGAACATGGAGTCGCAAACCACTGTAGCGTATTGGATACGAAACTCACAGTCAGGCTAGAGATATAAATATATACAATTTATTTATAAGCACATTTCAAAAAACCATCTTATATCCAGACCACGTTTTTACCTTCTCCTTCCAGCCCGGTCCGCTAAAAAAAACCGGTCTTCTCACTTGTCCCTCTCTAGAGGAGTCTATCTTCGGAACGTTAGGGGTAAGGCATTTTGAGCAGCCCTTCTCCTCTACAATTTCAGGCAGTGCACCATCCGCTCTCCGATTAAGACATCATGTCATAATAATAATCGTTACACCACATTTAGTCATTAAAAATCGCGATTGGTAGCCTTCGGGAGGACGATAAGCCAGACAAAGGAAGTGGCCAAGCGAATGCAGAGTTTTGGAGCCCAGTGTGATAGGGTTGAAGAAACCTGCACGTATGCAAATTTCCACTAGTCTAGGGAGAATAAAAGCGGTGGGCAAGTTGTCGTAGGTGGGCATTGAATTCAAGTGCTAATTTGAATACCAGCACATTTTTCGGTTGCTGTGCCTAATCACCTCCATGCTACATATCCCAGGAGGTGAATTGGATGTGGCGGATCTGCAGCTTGGCCTCCGAGCTTCCCAGACCTCAATCCATTGGATTTCTTCTTCTAAGGCTACCTGAAATTGCTTGCATATGAGACGCCGGAAGCTGAAGTGAAGGATTTCACGTCATGGATTGTCGTCGGTTCAACTGACATCACCAGCCTACCGGATCTGCTTAAACACGTCCGTCAATCCGTAGTCCATCGATGTCGACTGTGCTCTGACCTACGCGGCCACAACTTCGAACAATTCCAGTGACAATCACTCGTTGTTGTTTTTATGACGTCGAGCCGTGATGCATTGTTGTTGCTTGCCACCTATCTGACGTAGTCAGATCGAGGCCCACGAAATTCATCAGGGCAAGGGGCTAGATGTACGCCTGTCGTTGGCCGTAGCCTTGAGCACCATACAGGTGAAAGTACGATTTAGCTCGGTTCCACTCCAATTTTGAGGAAGAATACCCTGGTGGAGGGACAGGGGTCTCCCACCTCTCATCCCCTGCCACCAACTTCACAACAGGAGTTGCGGCTCGACAGTTGTTTAGAGTACCCCCCATGCCGCGAAGGCACTATACATTTACAAACATCCATGTCTTCACCGGGATTCGAACCCAGACCCTACGGCACAGCAGTCAGCGTCGCTAACCACTATACCGGATGTGACTGTAACCTTTCGTAACTGTTTTTGCGAATTACTCCGACTAAACGTGATTTGCGACCCCATGTTCGACGGTGATTTGTCATCCTCATGCTGCCAACTATCACTCCTGTGAATTTGTCGGTCGAATTAGGCAACACCCTGTGCAAAATTATATGTTTAGTGGTCTATGAAGCTCTAAAGGATGGCGAGCGCTATGCTAGATTATTACATATTATGCTCATAATAAAATATAATTTCAGTTATCTTTTTGTTCGATTCAATTTAGTGAGGTTTTTATAAAGATTTAATAAAATTACTTGTTTCGAAATAAAACTATGCTTACTAAATTTTTTTTTAAGCTCTAAAATTTTAAATAGGTTATAAGTGTTGTTTTTTTAAAAAAAATTTATCCTGCATTTGATCATTAGATTAAAAAAAAAAAAAATTGATTTTTTATTCAAGTTTTTCTTTAGTGAAAAAAGAATTTTTCAGAAAAAGAAAAGATAAATGTTTCATATGATGTAATGACTTCAATATACGATTTTTAATATATATATATATATATATATTTGAAACTCAAAATCATCTCTAGTGAAAGCAGCTATAAAAGCTACCAGAAGCACGAGCACAAAAGCTTTCGATATCATACATTACAGATTTCGTATTTCTTTGTTTAACAGGAATCCCGAATACACACAACTCTTAATAATACTTTTTAAAGCTCTTAAAAAACAGTTTTAAAGAATATTTCCTAAGATCTTCGTAATTAAAGAGGAGGAGGAAATGCATCATTGATTATTAAAGTCGATACAAAATGACGTCTTCCCATGAATTAGCATAGCAAAGAGGTAACAACGCGCTCTTGAGAAACTTTTGTCTCCCAATTGACCTTTGTGAACTGGAAAGGAAATCAGCTTGTTTTTATGTGACTCTCATTAGCCCTCCGGGGCTTCATTCACACCTAATTATTGAGTGTCGTTATGATCCTACTTAAGCCTTTCGTCGTGGAACTAACTTAAAGTGGTTTCTTTAGCGGTATTGAGATTCTTTGAGATCATTTCTTCATCATCATGCGAATTTACTGTTGATTGTATCTTTACAAAGCAGGTTCAAAAATTAGTCCTGAATAGTTACCCTTCCCCCTTCCCCTAAATAGGCTTTTTTCAATATCCTGTGGGATGTATAACAGAAAGAAATAAGATCTCAAAGTATTTTATATTCGTTTAAACAAAAGGGAAGTCTGAGATAATAATGTATTTGAATGCTTCCAATAAACTGAATAAAAAATATAATATAATCTGTGTCTCTTCTAAACTGTTATTCATTTTTAAAAAATTTCAAGTAAAGACTGTTTAAAATCTTAAACTTTTCGTATATTGGTTGGTATTATAGTTTTTTTTTTTAAAAAAGTTAAATTACTAAGCAGTAAAAATGTTTCGATTGGAGCCAGTGCCGATTTAAGTTCATTTTAGGCTCTGGGCGTAAAAGATCTACAGTTCCTCTTGGCACTGGAGGATCGAAATTTATAACCAGAAAATCTGGTTAAGTCCAGCTTATCCGGGCCTTTCTGGCACATCCGGGCCCCTGGGTGCCCTCTCCCCAAGCGCCTAATGGATAAACCGGCATTTATTGGAGCCTTTTTCGGTTGTTTGATTTGATTTTAATTTACGTCACACTCTGAAGAAACACGCGAGCTGTTGGTGATTGAACTCGAAATTTTGAACCACTTCAAGTGACGAGGCAGATACCTGAGCTTGCTCCACTTCTTTAAATTTTCTCACCACACCAACGGAATGACTTCGAGCTTTGACAGACTAAACGCGCATCAGCCGCTCTGCACAGCGGTTTTCAGGGCACTACTTTTTCCTGGTTGCTTCACAAGAACAATATTATATACCACCCGCTTCTGAAATTTATCCAGTGACTGTGGTAATCTGGTGGTCAGGTCAAGAACTCGTGACCTATGTTTCATGAGTTCGAGCCCTTGTGC
Source organism: Trichonephila inaurata madagascariensis (assembly GCA_019973955.1). Taxonomy (NCBI): domain Eukaryota; kingdom Metazoa; phylum Arthropoda; class Arachnida; order Araneae; family Nephilidae; genus Trichonephila; species Trichonephila inaurata. Next base: position 5,775 of record BMAV01005638.1, on the reverse strand, counting down.
TACTAAAGACCCACCGCGTAGAGAGGCTGATGCCCGTTAAATCTGTCAAGTCAAGAAGTTCTCTCGTAGGTGGGTGTGAACGTTTGAGAGGGACGCCAACTCAAGTGTTGTCCTCTTTGTTTGACTATGGTTAAGAACTACGCGGTCTGCTGCCAACAGACGATGCGATGTTAATAAAGGAACACAAACACAATGGCTCTTTCACCGAAATCTGTCCATTTGATTAACTCTTTGCGATATTTTAGACAGTAGCGGTATTTACATAAGCCATGTTACCCACACTTCTTCCCAAGTTGTAGTTTGAGTAAGACTGCTACACTTGGTAGAATTCGTTCTCCGGTTCCAAAGGTGCTTGTTCTCAAAAGTTGTAGTTTGATGTGTGACTGCGTTAAAACTTTGTGAAGAATTAATACTTTCTGCTTTTATTAACCATAGCTGAGTTCTGAAACTAAGATATTTTTCTTCTATTATCTGTCTAAACTATGAAGAATTCTATCTACTTTTCTTTGTTTTTAAATTTGGTATTTTATTTTTTACCCAAATTTGTCAATTTAGTCTTAATTAAAAGGATAAGTCATGATCTTTTCTTCTATTCTCCACTTTTCGATTTGGAACTAAGCTCTGATTTTTTTAGTACTCATTCTGGCGCTTTTATAGTCACCTGACTTGATGGCAAATTCGTCTTCGCGATTCTTTTTCATTGCTGTTCCTTTTCATTCAACATTTTTTTTTACAAAGTATTCTTCATAAGTTACTGATCTTAACATTTCAATAAGCTCTCAAGTATTAATTTTTTTTTAAATTCTTAACTAAAATTTTAATAAAAAAAATATGAAGCTTAAAATTTAAAATGCTTTTTTAAATATTTTTAAAATCTGTGGTGATTGTAAAAAAAGTTTTTGAATATTTTTTCAGGGGAAAATCTTAGAATAAAATAATCATTTTCTTAACGAAATTCTAAATTGAAATAATTCTTAAAAACAAGGGTTTATCAAAAAGTTTAAATTTCCATGAATTTTATTTTTTACTACCAAATACAAAAGGAGTAGTTACTAACTATTTTAATGCATTAAATATTTTTGGGAATTGTATATTTATAACACATCACTTTTAATATATATTATGTATATTTGCCATTAAAATACCTTGATGTTAAGTTGGCTTAAATGAAAAGAAATTATTCCGCGTACAAAATAAAATGATGAAACGTTACGTTATTAAGATGGAAAAGAAAAAATCGTTTTTCGAAGTACGAATAAGAATTCTTTATCATAATTAAAAAGATTTTGCTGAAATTTAACGTAAAATTTATTTTATAAATTACATACTCCATTAACTTTTAAGAATAATTATTTTTGTAGCTAAAAGGATAAAAAAAAATATCTCCATTCTGAGTTTTGAAAAGAAAAAAAAACATGTTCTCCATAATTACGTAATCTTTCCATTGTTTACTCAAAAGCGAAATAATAAGAAGTAATTTTTGTTCCAAACTGTGTTCAGCTTTATTTTTATCTAATTGCAAGAGAGGAAGAAAATCAAGATTCAGTTTTATTATTATCCAGAATTAAAAACAATCGACACACACTATAATTGACTTTTTAGATACGTAAGTCTAGTTTTTTACATGAATTTTAAGACTTACAAGAAAAAATAAACGATTGTTTTTCTCGTGACAGCGTACACAAGTTGACTTTTTAATATTCATTGTTCCGTTTAAAATTGCTTTTACGTGTATATTGCGTATACCATATCATATGTTGATAAAGTTTCATCGATAAACATGAGTGGAGCAGGACAGCGCAAATGCACAAAACTTTGTGGGCGCCATTTAGTACGCAATATGAAAATTAAAATGCTTGCATAACAGCATCATTTCTTATCACTGTATTAGTCGATAGATTTTTGCTGAAGTTCTAATCGCATTTTATTTACATTTAGGATAATTTTTACTTTCGGCTTGTTTTTTTTTCTTTTTTTTTATTGTTGTTGTTGCTTTGTTTTGTGTGGATTGTTTTCTTATCTTCTCTTATTTTATAATTTTTTAATTTATTTTTTAATTTTTTGTGATCATCGACCTTGAACCAGGATCTGTGACGTGGAAACGCGATATGCTATCACTTGGCCACTGGGCTTCTCTAATTGAATGCAAATTAATCCTTCCATCCTCAGTGGCTCAACAGCCTAGGTGGGCCTTGGCCTTCTCAAGAATCCTTTTCCAGGCCAGCCTTCTTCCTGCTAGTGTTCAATTTTTAATTCTCAAAACTAGGAGATCTTTTAGTCACCCGTCCGGTATAGTGGTTAGCGACGCTGACTGCAGTGCCGTAGGGACTGGGTTCGAATCCCGGAGAAGACATAAATGTATAGTGCCTTTACGCCATAGGGGTGCTCTAAAAAGCCGTCGAGCCGCAAGTCCTCTCGTGTGGTTGGTGGAAGGAAGAGAGGGGAAAGTTCCCTTGAGCACCCTGGGTTTTCTCCCTCTAAATTGGGGTGGAACTGGGAATAACGTACTGTCACCTAAATGGTGCTCAAAGCTAAAGCTAAAGACAGGCGTAATTCTACCCTTAGCCGCAATGAATTTCGCGGGCCTCAATCTGACTTCGTCAGGCAGGTGGCATTAGTCACAACAACCGGAGATCTTTCTGTAGGCCATCAATCCATCTAAGATTTGGCCTGCCTTTTCTCCGAGTGCCAATTGGTTGGGCATTGAAGACTTTTTTTAGTGGTGCGGTTTCATCCATTCTGACAACGTGACCTGCCCATTTAATTCGTTGTAATTTGATAAAGTTAACGATGTCATATTCTTTATATGAGTGAGTGAGCTCGAAGTTCTCGATCTTCTTCGCCACATTACATTTTCCTGAATTCCTCCAAAAATAAATCTTAAAATCTTCCTTTCGCGCGTAGATACTTATCATGTTCTCATCTGTTCGAGACATGGACCAAGTTTCACGTGCATAAGTAAATACTAATCTTAAAAGACTTTTATACAATAGAACCTTTTTTTTTTTTTGATTAAATTCGATTTTATATATTTTCGTATACCATTAAGACATCTATTAGCCATAGTAATTCCCTTTTGAATTTCTGTAGTACAATCGTTTCTATTGTTAATTTCTGAACCTAAATATATATAAGTGAAACTGTTAACAACTTCAAAATTATACTTTCAACTATAAAGTGGGTATAGTTAAGACATAATTTAGTGCAAGACATGCATTTGGTCTTATTCTCGATTTTCAGTCCCATCCTGGGGCCTCTTTCTCTAAAGATAAGAAGGCTTGTCTTAGTGCGGTGGGTGTTCAAGCAATGATATCGATGTCATCATCAAAAGCCAACAATTGTATTGATTTATTAAAGATATTTCTGTAGCCGTATCTACATAAACCAGTAACAGTCTCTGAGCAAGAGTGATCACTTTTGTCTAGTGGTCATGTTACTTGGCTTCGGGTCCATAGGTTGTGTGTTCTGTCCTCCGGATAAACGCCATTTCATTGGTGACCTTGGCTGAACTAAGAAAAACGCAAGTAACCTTCTGAGATCTGTCGTGGCGCCATCTACCCGCAAAAAGGAGCAATCAGAAATCGTCAGACCCCTTGATGCAACAACTCACACTCTCGCTATGACAAATATATCTCCTTCGTTATTCTATCCACTGACTCACTGGTGAGGGAATATTGTAGCAGTATCTACATAAGCCAGTAACAGCTCCGGATAGTAGTGATCACTTTTGTCTAGAGGTCATGTTACTAGGCTTCGAATCCATAGGTCGCGGGTTCTGTCCTCCGGATAATTGCCAATGCAATTTCCTCTGTTATTGATATTAGAATCTCTTTCAACTTTTTCTAATGCTAGATTATAAAAAGAAGACACGCTAGTGCATCTCCCTGTCGAATGCCATTTTTTATTTTCAATGGGTCTAAAAGATCATTCTGTATTTTGACCAGGATCGTTGTTTCGCTTATCACCCACTTATCAGCCTTAATAACTTATCAGATGCAAATTTTTACTATACATTTTTCTGTCGCCCCGGTAGTCTAGAGGTAATGGTCTCGAGCGCTTGGCCAGCGTGTCACGAGTTCGAGCCCTAGCGCCACTGAAAATCCGCTACGTAGAAGAGGTTAAATCTATTGCTCCTCAAAGTCCTCCCGTCATCGAGATGTGGTAGTTTGGAGAGGGGATGCCAGAGGTCAGATATCCTCCTTATCACTTGACTGGCTCAAAACTACGAGGTCCATTGTCAATAACCCTCATGTGGCTTTATTGTACGATGTGTTAACAATCGCTCATTTACTGATATGATCCTATTTATAAGAAATACTATTCGTCAACAAGCCGGCTGGGTGGCGTGGTTGGTTTGTCGCTGGCCTTCTGCACCGAAGGTTGTGGGTTCGACCCCGGCAGAAGTAGGTGGATTTTCATGATGCAGAGAATCGACAGCGGCTATGTCGTATGATTATATGGCATGTAAAAGAACCCTAGAGTGCTTGTTTGGCTTGGGTTCTCTTGGCAAAATTAAATCTTAGTACAGGTTCGCATCATCAGAGCTCAGGTGCGTCCTTCTAAGGAGGAAACTGGGCGATTGGTATCGTCTTATACGGCGCTGCACTAAAAAGAAATACCAGCTTCCGGGGAATGAACTAGGTCTGCAATGGAAGAACTCCAATCCGCAGACCATTAGAAGTAAAAAAAAACTATTCATCAACGATTATAAATTAATCACTAAGGTAAAAAATTTAAGATTCTGTAAAATGCTCGAAACTTATTATTATTTCTATATTTAAGAAGAAATTAATGAACAGTACTTTTTTCATTATGTTCAACATCAGATCTGAATTAAAAAGTGTTATATAACAGTGACACTAATTATTTAATTACCACTTTCAAGCGTACAAACTTTCTTTCAACTAATTAAATTAAATATACCCCTCATTAAACCCTTCCCTATCTTTGGCATCTATGTAATTAAATACGGTCTTTTTTTTCAAAAAAAAATTCAATTAGTGTTTTTTTTAATGTTCCTTTTTAAAAAAAACTTTTAGTAGGTGTTTCAAAGATATTACCGCACTTGCATTTTAATACTTTTTTAGATATATAAATCTACGGGAACTAGAAACAAAATCAAATAATTATAGATTTCTTAGAGCCCATTGATAAAAAATAGTTTAACGAAAAAAAGAACAGACAATAAATAAATCGAGTTTATTTATTTTTTGTTGTACTTTTAAAATAAATATTTGCAGTGTTGATTTTATAATTGCTACTTGTCTCAGAAACGAAGTTTCATAAACACTCGAAAAAAAGGTAAATTATGAAACTGATACGGGGTGTGGTCATCTTAATGCATTCCTTTATTTGTTTATTTTATTTCAACAGTGATAAGTGTCCCTTTGAAGCACATTAATTATTGAAACAAGTTAACCTTCTGGAAACGGGATAATCAAAACATAAAAATGACAAAGATCACTTTAGACATTTTAATCACTACCCGTCATTTTGCATTATTGATTTATCAATTCCTCAACCGTTTTCTAGATTTTTATCTCTACTTTGCAGATCTTGAAGGATATACGTCAGATTTACAAAGATAATTCTATCTTATATAAAAGTTGAATAGAGGTTACATTTCGAATTCGTGGCTTAGCTCTAAACTGTGTGATCGCTTCAAGTTAAATGTAAAACATAAATTGTTCGATTTCAAAGTAATTTTCTAAGCTTTATAGGATTACTAATTCTGAAATAATTTGTTATCGCTGATTTCGATCTTTAAAAACTTAG
>BMAV01005637.1:0-24719 GCA_019973955.1 Trichonephila inaurata madagascariensis | reverse complement strand
CTAAATTCAGAGGCCTTGCCCTCATGGGCTGTCACACCACTTAGTTAAGTATTGTACAGCTAGAGCTTGATAGTAATTTTGATGGTCTGTGTAAGTCATTGCATTTTTAGTTTAATCTATTTAATGCCTGCTATTATAGTTCCAAAAATAAAAAGATTTAATATTAATAATGAAAAATATTTTATTCAGAAATTATATTTGCTTAATCTCTGGTACATTTTTCTCTGCATTTTGTAATAAAAACTTTTTGTTGTATTTTTCATTTAAACTATATATTAAAAATTGTCTAGTTGTAGTTATAAATAATGCCTTTTTATTCATCAGTTATTAGTATATTTACACTGATGGAAAGAAAAATCCCAACACCAAGAATAAATTATTGTTGACGAAACAAACTTTGGCAATATATTTGTCTAGGTAACATTTAATTGATTAAAGTTTCAAGATTATAGGTTAATGTAAGTGTGAGAATGCCATTTCAAATGTGAAGTGATGGTGCATTAATAACCAGTGTAATCACAATGCAAGCATACAAACCTGCATGAATGCAAGCATACAAACCTGTTTGAATGCAAGCATACAAACCTGTTTGAATGCAAGCATACAAACCTGCATGAAATGTGTTGTATCAGTTTGTGGGATGGAATTACATGCCTGTTGCACTTGCTTAGTCAATATAAGGGCATTTAATTCTGGTAAAGTTTCTATCCAGTGATGCCCATCAATGCTTTATTGGAGAAATATCTGATAATCTGCAGATCACGAGAAATTATGATACATATTTCCTTGCACTGTAAAATCATGGATTTTATTCACTCATGGATTTTATTTGCTTAGTATTATATCCTCCAAGTAATGTTATAATTAAATATCACATTAAATTTTTGAAAAAAATTCTAAGCTAATGATGTTTAAACATTTAATTTAATTTGGTTTTAATAAATTTCCATTGGAAAAAATAATTAGTTATTCATGTAAATTTATATCCAAATTTCAGCTGGAATTAAATTGCATGTGATGTTCTGAATTTTTACTGAAAGTAAAATCTAAACATAAATTTTCCTAATTATAGGATTGTAATGAAATCTACCATGTTGAAATTTTCTCATTTAAAATACACAATGATAATCTAATTGGGAAGAAGATAATTTTCATGCTGAATTAGCATCAAGGTATATTCATGCAATTTGAATATTGCACATTCTTGTAATTTTATGACAAAATAACTCTTATACCTTTGAGAAATTCATTACAATGGGGGTTATTGATACATTTTTTGTTAAGATTTAAAATTCTTATTAATGATTGGAGTTAACTCTTAATTTTTTGTTTGTTTGAAACCACTGATAATATTTTACTTTAATTTTTGACAATTTACCTAAAATTGTTAGAAATCGTTGAAGGTATCTCCATGAAATAAATTTTTTGAAGAAATAAAACTCCTAAAAAGTTTTGGAATAAACTTAAACTTGAAGTACTTGAAATTAAAATTTCATCATCTTTCAAGTTAAAGGATTTATTTCTATGAACCTGATGTTATTTAAAATTTTACTCTTCTGGAAAAGCTTGAGTGTTTTGAAACAAATTAAATTCTTCTAAATTTAAATATATTTATTAATGTCTGATTCTGTCTTCAGATATTGCAGCTCTTTCTGTTGAACAGTGCCAACAACGCTATGTTGAAATGAAAGAACGACATAGAAGACAGAGGGAGAGAGGTCGTTGCTTTGAAGCAGAATTTATTACAGCTGATTGCACTAAGGTATATATATATATATATATATATATATATAGAATGTTTTTTACGAATATTTCCTACTGGTTAAACTGTTGTAATAAAAACTGAAGTTATAATTTATGTATAATTTGCTGTAAATTTAATTTAAATTATACTTTACTCTTGTTTTGAATTGATTTAGGAAATTATACAGATAATATTCCTTTGATTTTAATGCAATGTATATGATAATGTTATTATAAACTAGATTAGAATTTATTCTGTGACTTTTAGCTCAGAAAAATAATATTTATATTCATATATTTTTTTTAAATATAGTAAATGTTCTTTATATGGTATTTGTAAATGTTGTAATGAGCTGTCATAATACTGGCAAATGAATAATTGAATTTTAAAATAAAATTTCTCAAAGTTTTAAATAGAATGTGTTGAAATATAAAAATAACATTCTTAAAAGTTTTGCTAAATGCATTTTTTAAAATTATATCTTAAGATGAATTTGAAAATTTACATAAAATAGAATTTAAGTAAACTGAATTTCAAAACCAATTATGTGGCTCTAATTTTTGTCACACAGCATTACAACAATTTTTTAAGAACTTCGTTGCTTATATTGAAGGCTTAGCACTGTTGCTTGCACTCATGCTCATTGTTTTCTTGAATAGGCCTTGCTTTCATTTCTTTTATTTTTTCTACTTTGTTACAAACTCTTAGCTTAATTTTATGTTTGTGAATGTTCTTAGTTTGTTGAATGGGATGCAATATCTTTATTAAAAACGCATACATTATTTGATAAATATACATACATTATAGAAATAAGGGCATTTAAGCTAAAAAAGATCTATTCATGATATATTAATATCAATCATTAAACAAGTTATGAAAACACCTTCTTAATTACATTTTTGTAACAGTTTCTAGAATTGTAAATAATTTTATTATAATTAAAAATTATTTTTAATCTCTTATGATTCTGCTTCATCATATTGGTGAGAAAAATAATACATATAATGATAAAATTAATATACATTAAATTAGTTTGCATATATATATCTTTGTTTTCTAAACAAGTTATATTGCATTATGTTACATATTACCAAATGTTTAAAAAAACTTTTTTTTACTTGAAGACTGAGAACATCTACTCATTTCAAATAGGATGTGATAAATAACATATAAAAAAGTTCCTTTAAATACAGCACTTTGTTAAGATTGGTTTATTTTGCCTCATTTAAACTTAAAAATTACAAATCATTTTATATATTTTTTTATTTGAATGTAAAAAAGGAAGCATGTTTTTAAATTTGTTAAAAAAGTTAGAAGCCCTTAAATTTAAAAAAAAATCTTTTGTGTTAAATTTTAAAAATAATTGTTAGTTGTTGTTTCTGGTCATATTTTTTTTATGAGTAACTTTTTAATGCAAGTTTATCATCTTTTAGTAATTGGCCGTGAAAATGTTTAGTCATTAATTAAATTATTTTTGAAAAGGTTTAGAGAATGATTAGTATACATATTAAAATTAACACCTATTTATAAATATACATAATTATTATTCCTGTAATGAATCAATTTATACATAAAGAGGAGGGATATGTAAATGTGATTTTTGTTTATGAACGAATTACTAAAAGAGCATTATCATTGTTTTTTTCCTGTGATAACAATTTAAGTTTGCCGTAAATGTTAAACTAATTTTTAGTGTCTGTAACACTTAGCTTGAAAAGGTTGGAAAAAAAAGAAAAACTGGCTTATGTTTTATCCGTGTTCTGCTTATGTTTTATCAAGTAGCATTTGAAAAATGGGATATTGACAACATTACTTTCTTGTATGTTTGATTAGGACATCACTCTTATTCTCCAAAAGTTTTTCTTAGAATTTTTTCATGTTTATATATTTACTGTCCTTATTTTATAAAAATAATAAATGGGAAATTTCTGTTATAAAGATATGTATAAACAACCTTGTATTTTATATTTTGCAATATGTTAATCATCTGAACACTAGAATACCAAAAATCTTGCTACCCTTAAAATTCCAGTTAGGTGTCATTCTGATACTATTGATATTAAACAAAAAACTCGAATAAAATGTGCATTTTAATACTTTTTTTGCAAACATGTATAGTATGTGCAATAAATATTATATCAGTAAAACAAGAATAATTTTCAAGACAGGAAATTATAAAATAAAGAAACAACTACTTACATTATTTACAATCAATTCACAAAAAAGGTAATATATTTTGTAGCCACATGTCATTCTTTTACAAGAGTATATTTCATTTGTCACATTTCTGTAACAATTTTTTTTTGTCTCATATTTCTTGCACTTTACGAATTTTCTGTTTGTTGTTCATCTTCAACCTTTATACTTTTAATGGACTTTTCAATATCTTCTACTCTCAGTTTTTCAGATAATGTTTGGTTAAAAGTGTGTCTTGATAATCTTTTCCTGTCACACATTTGAAAATAATCCCAATGTCTTATGGCAACAAAATCTAAAATAGTGTATAATGTGTGAACTGACCATTTTCTTGAACCTGCTTTGACTGAATATTACCTTACCATTTTGTCTATAATATCTGTGCTATGTTTTGAGGCATTATAAAAACTTTCAGGATTTTTTTCTTCTTTTTTTAATTATTTGCAATTGCTTGAATACATAAAACTCAATATTATCACATTCTTTTTCAATTCACAGTTGTAAATTGTAAGTGTAGAGACATATTTTCTTTTATCAATGTTTTTGTTGAATATAATACTTTTCTTTCTGACTATACAATTTGGAATTTCTTGTCAGACCTCACCTAAACTTGCCTGTTTTTCCTTTGGTTTCGAATTCATTTCAATGTAAGAAAAGAATTATTAACTGTAACATTTTGACCAATATTTTTAAATAGTTCATTTAATTTAAAAACTCTCAGCCAAAGTCTTTGACTCTCATTCTTCATTGTTTCATGGGTAAGGAAATGCATTCAAAATACACTGACTCTCTAAATATGCAGCAATTCAAGATTTTTTTATATTATACGGAAAATTATAGACTAGAAGTTTCAATGCTATAAACTGAGTATATGAACAGCAAGTTCTACTAGGAAATAACTTTTCATTGATTGTTATGTTTTGGCTCTGCTTGTAACAACTATTGTGTAATTCTTGTTAAAAGAACTATATTTCATCATCACTGTGAATTTATCTTGCTTTGCTCTATTATAGTGTGTTGATTTGATGTCAAATCTAAAATTTTTTTTATATTTCAAAAATTTTGTCTCTGGCTCTGGTTTTTGAAAAAGAATTCATATCCCATCTAGTAGACCATAATGAAAGAAGTTCCAGATTTCTAGCTCCTGAAACTCTACATGCGTACAAAATCAAAACGTAAACAAAAGGTTCTCTATTGAAAGAGACCAAGCATTTTCTAATACTGAATGAACTTCTGTATTTGTAAAATTTATTATTGCTCTAAAGTTACCAGGTGTATGCATATCAAATGAGACGATTGCTAACAGATGTTGCCACGCATATATGCAAACAATAGGAAGCCGTGACATGTGATTTTTATATAGTTTGACCTTTGATACTCATGTTTAGTTTACATTTGGACGAGTTTCAGCAAGCATTGTATTTTTACTGTGTTAAAAAATATCAATTTTGTGCCTTCCACCACGATTTGGGGACAGCATTAATTTTTGTTACCATCTAAAGAAAAATGCTGCCAATCGACAAATCTCGAGAAGCTTTACTTTGGCAATGCTTTTGAGCCGTGGCAATGCTACATGTGGTTTGAAAAGTTTTTAAAATGGTGATTTCGATGTGAGGAATTTAGGATCGTGGAAGATCAGCAAAAATTTGAAGATGTGAATTGCAAGCATTACTCGATGAAGATGATGGCCAAACGCAAGAACATCTTGCAGAACAATTAAATGTTGACCAGAGCATTGTTTCCGCCCCCTCAAAGCAATGGGAAAGATAATAAAGGTCGGTAGATGAGTACCACACGACAACGGACCGGGCCCAAAAGGAAAACTAAAACTCGTGGTGCAAATGTTGCTTGCCGCTACAAACCAGTGATATCTCCATCGTATTGTGACTGGCAGAAACTTGGGTTTATTTTGAGAATCCCGCCCTAATCGATCATATGTTGACCCGACAGCCGCCAACGACCAAAGCGTCGAATCGCCGCTGCAAGACAATACTGTGTATTCTTTGGGATCAAGAGGGACCAACTATTATGAGCTTCTCAAACCCAGCAAAAACCCTTAATACTGATCGCTACAAGCAACAATTACTTAATTTGAAGATGCTATACTAGAAAACGCTGAGCAATACAAGACACGGGAGCACTTAGTGATTTTTGATGACAACGCACCTAGCCACCGGGCTAAACCAACCAAGGACACGTTAAGGTGCTCGGTTGTGAGCCCTTAGTAAGCGCTATTCGCCAGACTTGGGCCCTTCCGATTACCACCTACTTGCATCATTGGGACACGATTTCTGACCAGGCCACTTCTAAAACCTCAAATCTTGACTTAATGACTGGCTGGCCTCAAAAGACTGATCATTTTTGCGGGGATCCACAAATTGCCCAAAGATGGGAAAAATGTGTAGCTAGCTTATGGATTTATTTCAATAAAGAAATATCAACAATTTTTGCAAATTTATTGTGTTTTTTTTTAAAACAATCATCTCATTTCATTTGCATACACCTAGTATTTTGTCTGTAAAATCCAACCAAACATTAAAAACACTTATCAGTATTCACATTTTTTTTTCATAACTTATTCAACCACTATTTTCTCGCAAAATATTTTGAGTTTCCAACCAACCTGTTGGGCTTCCAGAGCACATTCTTTCCACTGTGAACCATTACAAGTCTCAAATTCTGATTTTGAGAATCATCTATTTGAGTATCATCATTTTCTATTCAAGATGATACATTATAATAAAATTTTCATATGCATGTTGGATAATTTCACTTTCTGTTTTTTAGAAAACCCTATTGGCCTGGTTTTTTTACTGCAGTAAGACTTCTGTTATGAGGCACTTTAAATTTTATTAATCAAAAGTCACATGAATGAAGCCTCACTAAGAAATTTAAGTAATCACGACTCCCAAGTGCATTAATTTTTTTCATGAGAAATGAATTCTCAGTGGCAAGTGTTGGTAAATGACACCATCTGGCATTAACTGTGTCCTTTCACAGCTTATATTATTTTAATCTTAATTGTGTTTTTTTTTCTTGGATTCTACTCATAATTTTCCCCATTTCCCCCGCTTTTTAGAAAATATGATTAAAGGCATATACAAGGGGTTACAAAAAAATCATGGCAACTTTTTTTTTTTTGAAAATACCCCCCGTTGGAAAATTTACATATACAGATGAAAGTTAAGGTGTTAACTAAGTGTGGACAATAAAAGCACTGAAATGTCGTAACACACTAATTTATTACAATAGTATACAGGGCAATATGGCCTTCATGGCGCAAAAGAATGACAACATAGTACACATAAAGTTGACATGACAAACCTGGGCCTAAAGACTCTTAATGTAATGCATGAGCTGCTAGATGACAGACGCGTAAGTCGTCCGCACACTGAGCAGTCGCCCCAAGCTGCTATCACTCCCTCATCAACGGCCCCTGCTGAAATTTTCCCTTTATCCACCATGCTACTGTATGGTATGGTAGGGCATTATTCCCAAGAGCTTCCATTAATTCACTGTGACATTCCATCACATTTCTCTCTTGGAGAACAGCTATTTTGATGTAACCGCGCTGCTCAATGCGGGTTACTTCCATCTTGCACGGCACTCACCAACTGACTGATTTCACTGCCCTCACTGAGCTACTACCAACTATCACAGAGCCATCTGATGTTCTGCATACACACTATGCCTGCAGAACTTCCCCATGACACATGTATGTTTGCGATACATTTGCATATCTACTAGAAAAAAAATAGTTGCCATGACTTATGGCCCGACCTTGTATATTTTTTTAATTTTAGAGCGTCTAATTTTTTAAAAGAATATTCTAAAAAATTGTATAAAATATTTGCTGTATTAATTTTTGAAGCCTTTTTTATTAATTAAAAAAATTAATAAAAAAGATCAATTTTAAACTCAGCAATAATAATTAAATATTTCTACTAGATGGAATTAACTGGGCACTGTAATAAATTCTATTTTAATTGAATATTTAAATGCTCTGTTGGATTTAATTAAAATCTTTTGTGCTCATAGGAAAGACTGAAAGATGTGTACAAAGATTCTGATATACAATTCAACATAGTCAGCTGTCAGTTTGCTTTCCATTATTGTTTTGAGAGCATTACTCAAGCTAGAATAATGTTACGGAATATTAGTGAATGCTTAAAACCAGGTGGTTTTTTTATTGGTACAGTTCCAGATGCTTACGATATAATGTAAGTAATTTTTAATTTCAACAATGATGAATTTTTCATGAAGCAATATTTATTATCAATCCAATATTGTACAAAATTATATGCTGATTTAACTATATTTAATTATAGGAGGCGATTAGAAGAAGCTTCTGATTGTAGTTTTGGAAATGATGTTTTTAGTGTTACATTTCCATCCAAGGAACAACCTAGTCTCTTTGGTGCTAAATATGATTTTCATCTTGAAGGGGTTGTTGATTGCCCAGAGTTTTTAGTTTACTTCCCAGCTTTACTAAAGTAGATATATCTTTTTTTATGAAGTATGTAATGAAATACTTATAGTGTTTTAGTGTGTTTAGTTAAAATTAAATGCATAAATTTGTTAATAGTTCTGTACTTAGTTATTTTTTTTGAAAAAAATTTCATTATTTTTTAAAGTTTCCCAGTTGTTGTATAAAGTAGCTGAATGTTCTCCATTTTCTCTGGAATTCTAGATTTTTTTGATATTTTTTCATTCAATTATAGTTTTATTAATATCAGAATTTATTTTTATTTTGATTTGCATCAGTAATGTTTCAGAGTTTATTTATTCCATGTCTAACTGCTTAGGAGTCCAGTGAATTTGAATATTGCACTATAAAAAGTCAGATATTTTGCAAAAGTGTAATATTAGGTATAATTTTATAGAAATATAATAATTAAATACTTATTTGGAATACCTATTACTTTTTAAAACTCTTGGAAAATAATTGTTTATTTGTTTGTAAGTACTTTTATTTATTGTTATCTAATTTAATTGATAAAAAAATTAAATGTTTAGTAGATTTTGAAACTTAAATCTTTTAAAATTCATTGCATTTGAGCTTTACATCAGCTCAGCCAATGTATTTTATTGTTGACATGTATTTATTATTTCAATCTACTATAATACATACTGTCTGACCTTTATGTAACAAAGTCACTAAATTCCGAAAAAAAGTTCATTATGTGAAAAATTTGTTAAATTGAGGTTCATTTTTCAATCTGGTTCTGGGAAGAAGTTCACAGAATAGAGGTTCGTAAAATGAAAGGCTCGGCTGTATACATATCCATACATACGGAATTAGACTTTATTTAAAAAGTGCTCTTAATTTATGATTTTCAGTTATAATTGCTATTTCTTTTTGATAGTTAACTTTTTATTTCTGTTTTTTTAGATTAGCTGAGGAAGTAGATTTAGAACTTCTATATTGTAAAAGATTTGAAGATTATTATGAAGATAAATGCAAAAACCAAGAGGGCCAATTTCTTTTGACAAAGATGCAAGCTCTAGAAGTAAATTTTTATTTTACTCAAAATATTGAACTTTTTCAATTTTAATTAAACTGATAATTAATGCGGCATATTGCTCAACAAAACTGATAAATGTTATACATGTAGGTAGAATGGGGTTTATACAGGGTGCCCAGTAATTAACCAAAATTTGAATTTAGTAAAAGAGTTTATAAAAAGATAAAAGAAAAATATTTACTTCATTCATAAGTACTCTCATTCTGATTTAATGTACAAAATTCCATTACTTAAACAATATAGCGAAGCCTAAGGTCAAAGTTGTCCAAAACTGAATGAATAGTTGGCAGTGTGATGCCCAAAATTTCAACAGAAATGGCTTGTCAAAGCACCTGTAATGATTGTGGACGATTATAGTGCACATTATCCTTCCAGTAGCCCAACAGAAAATTGCCTTGGGGGTTCAAATCAGGAGAATAGGTAGACCAATCAATCCCCTGTCCTGTTGCATCACCACAATTCAAACTCAAAACTTTTTGATGGAGATGTTCTGCTAAAAGTTCAAAAGTTTCTTGAATTCTGCATAAACTAAAATCCATCGATGCAGTTCTTTTCGTGGCAATAAGGGATAAAATGTTCTGACAAAATCTTTCTGTATTGTTCTGCAGTGACATTTCCATCAAAGAAAAACAGTCTAAAGATTTCAAGTGATAAACTGCACACCTGACCATATGATGTAGTAGATGCAGAGTATTGATTTCTGTTGTGAAAGGATTTGTGTATGACCAGATTCTCATGTTTTACTTGTTAATGTTGCTGTTAAGCCTAAAAAGAGCTTCGTCAGAAAACCAAATTTTTCCTGGATCAGTACTCTTGTTTTCAATTATCTCAATGATTGTGTTTACAAAACTCAAACACAATCAATGTTCACTTGTTGAAAGTGGTTGCATATGTTGAATTTTGTACAGGAAGGTCATTAAATGCTTTTTTCAAAATTTTACTAAAAGATGCTTGTTTCATTCCAACTTTTTGAGCGCCATGTCTGTGTAATCTCAAAGGATTGTTTGAAAAGAGTTCTTAGACTTTATTGACTTTCTCTCCTGCTGTAACGATCTTTAGTGGTCTAACATTCCCCTTTTGCATGTTTGCACAGTTCCATGTTTTTCAAATCTCCTAATCAAATTAGAAATTGTTGAGTTTGCCATGCTGTTTCGTGTCCCATACACATGGTCAAACATTCATCTTGTTGCTGTGGCTGATGAACCATTCTGGTAAAAAGTTTTTATAATGGAAATCCCTTGTTCGATGGTCAAATTCAGCATTTTGCTGCCAACTGCTTACAATGACACAGACTATTACTGAAAGCTGCTTGCAACTTCTTGTCTCTCTAATGCTGTGTCACAGCACAAACGAAAACTTGTTTCAATGCAAACTTGTTCAAACTCATTTTGTAAATTGAAAACCCACATAGTGTTGCGTCACCAAATGTTAAGTCACTATGGCATCCCAATAAGCAGTTTTTAAAGTTTCAAATTTTTGGTTAATTACTGGGCATCCTGAGTAAGATAAATGCAAAAATCAAGAGGCCCAATTTCTTTTGACAAAGATACAAAGCTTTAGAAGTAAAATTTTATTTTATGCAAAATATTGAAGCTTTTCAATTTTAATGAAACTGATAACTAATGCAGCATATTGTTCAACAAAACTGATAAATGTTATACATGTAGAAAAAATTGAGTTTATATAAGATCCTTAAAAATATTCTTAATATTTAGAAATAGTTCCTAACATTTTTTCCTTTTAATTATAAGTAGCTATAATTAGAAAGTTAGATAATATCTTGATGTATTTATTTTTTAAAAATTACCTCCAATGGAAGGGAAGTCCTCTTGATAATTTTGTAATTGCTATAATTTTTCAATATCTGTTTGTAATTCAAATTCAATTATTGTCCATCTAAAATAATTTATTATCAAACTATAAACATGATGGAATTATAGTAATCATAATTTCTATTAAGTTATATTTTTAAAATTTAATATTCAAAAGGTTTTTAATTACAGGCACTATTTTTTAAATTTTATAAAATGGCATTTTTTGTGTAAATTAATTTTAAAAAAAGTTTTGGTCAGTAAAAAAAAGTAAATTTTTTTAGTTGTAATATTTGAAATCAATGTTAATAATTCATTTATTCATTCTTTTTTTATTTGATGGAATACAACTTTATATACAAACGGACCTCTATTTAATGAAATCGCTAAATCCCGAAAAAAAGTTTATGTTGAAAATTTGTTGTGTAGAGATTCATCTTTCAATATACTTGAGAAACCCCATAAAACAGATTTTAAGTTCATGAACACACCACCACTATATATTATTAAAAACAGTAATTATTCATTTTTTTTGTAAATTAATACATATTTATTTTATGTATCTTACCCATAAAACAAAAGTCTGAAAAAAAATCCATTGTCCAAAAATACACTGCATTTTCAACTTTGAAAAATAATTTTATATTAAAATTAACAGATTTTTAACAATTTTTTCTCTAAATTTAAGCCCACAAGTAATTTTAAGCATACATTACCACATACATCCTTAGATTTAATTACTGATAAAATCTATTAATTTTAATTGAGATTTTTTTTTTGAGAAATTTTGCAATTTTATTGCTTTAGGTAAGTTAGGTACTTGGTAAAAATAGTTCAAGTTCATTGATAACCTAAAATGTACTTAAAGGGAAAATAATTTGAAAAATTTACAGAAATGTTTTAAAAATAGGGGGAATCAAATCACAAGAGAAAAAGTTTCTTAAATAGAAAATGGACTTTGATATTTAGAGTTTATTTTACAAAGAAATAATTAAATGTTCTTTATTTCTGAATAAAATTTGCAAAAATAGATAATTAGCAATATGGAGGTTCAACTGTAATTTTTATATAATTTGACAAATCCATTTTTCTTTGTTAAAAAAAAAAAAAAATTTAGATTTATTTTTTTAATTTAATGAAAACAACATTTTTTAAAAATATTTCATGTAGTTTTTATAGACATATTGTGGTTTTACTATTTAATTTATATCAATCTTAAGTTTTTTTTATACTTATAAAAATGGCTCTTATACTTATAAACTTTTATACTTTTGGCTTTTATATTTATAAAATTTTTTCATTGAAAAGAAAATATAGATGGCTAAGATATTTTTTAAAGAGTTATATTTTGAAAATCTAAAATTATGGTAGGGCATTTTTTTATTTATTAAAAAGCCTACCTAAAAATGTTATTTTATAGAATATGTATGAGAAATATTTCATATTGAAATTAGCAACTTACAATTATTTGTTATTACTATGAAAATATATTTAATGTGAAATAACCTGGAGAAAAGCAATTTGGAGAATGGATATTTTTATATTTTTAAATATTCTTGGAATGTGTGTAAAATTTAAATATGTTGAAAATTTGATGTTTTTTTTAGCAAAGAAAGAATTCATAAATTCATGTTATAGAACATTTATTTTTATTAATTTTTTTCTGCTTTGTAGACATATCCTCCATTATTGAAGAATCAGAAATCGGTGGGATCTAATGATGATTACCACAGTGCACAGCAAAAAATTAAAGATCTCAAAGAACAGCAGGAAGAAGAACCAATTCATGTTGTAAGTACTTTCATTCTTATAAAAGAATTTTATTGCAGTGATAAATGTTTTATGCATATATTATATTTATGTTGCCATAGATTTTTGCTTTTGAATAACTTTTTCAATGTGTTTTTATTTATGCTCTACACTTAATACTTAGAACAAAGCTTTATACAAATATTTATTCCTTATTCTTTTTGATATTTTGTTTTTCATTAGGAATATCAATTATTTTGTTTTGGAATCTAAAACAAAGTGTTCAATCCCTTGGGTCCTTTGGGCCACATCAGAATATGAGTTTTCTGGCTATAAATACGTCTACGATAACTAATGAAAAATCTTACAAAATGTATAGTTAATATGTTTATACGCTTTAAATTAAAAAAATTTTTTTATGCATACATACCATAAAACTCCTAAAAAATTTCTAAATTTCCTATTCATTTGATAGCAATAAGGATGAAGATAATAATAAACAGTAAACAATAATATTTATTTTTGGAGAATTATTAAAAATAAATTCTATTTTTTTTTATTAAAGAATTGTGCAAATTTAGAAAGCAAGGTAAAAAATAGGCTTGCTTGCTGAAAAAAAGAGGTTATTACAGGAGATAAAAGGGAACATATCAATCACTATTTTCTTATTTTAATAAAATGCTCTCGATTTCATTTCAATGATTGACAAGTTATGGGCAAATAATGAATGTGTGAAGTATATATTAAGCAATATATGTATGTGTTTATTGTTATCTAGTTACATAAGTAAATATGCAATAGTAAAATGAATTATTGGGTTGGGCTATCTGTGTTTTTTCACTCTATTTTTGCTTGTTAGGCTGCATATAGTCTGTATGTTTGATACCCTTGACCTAAAATGTTTAATTTAACAAAATTAGTTTCTTTTAATAGGTGAAAATTTATGTATAATAAAATTTAAAACAGGTTGTAATAAAGTAAATGTAAAGTTATTTTTTCTACTTTTGTAAACTCTTATGGAGTATATTCACACACATGTATGTTAGAAGAATGAAAACTTATTTTGTAAGTCTGACTATCTTTAACCCCCCTGCTCTGCACTTAAAAATCTTGCCATTCTGGGGAAAGCTTCAAAAATGCACCGACATATTTTTGGGTTTCAGGGGGGTTTTCAAAAAGGTTTTAGCCTATTTTTTTAAGAAGCGGGCCCCCCCCGGGGAATCTTGGAAGGGAGAAAAAATCCTGGAATGGGGTTTTTTTGCAACAGGGTTAAATTTTTAATTTTAGCCTTCATTATAGGTTTTGTAACTTAATAGTCAATTCTTGATTTTCACCTTTTTTTTTTTCTTTGTTGTGTGGAGAACCTACTAAATGCATAATATTAAAAATCATCATAATCAAGTTTAAACAATTTTCCAACTGGCAATTGAAACCGGAAAACAACCACTGTTACCAGTTGGTTTAACATAACTCCTCACAGAATCTTCAATTGCCATATGAACGGTGGAAATGAGCGAATCTTGCATAGGCTCAAATTTTCTATTCCAAAACCACTATTATATTTTGATTCATTTGTCATGTATTAAAATAGTTTGGCATATTTTTATGTGTTCTAATTCTTTTTAATTGTTACTTTTCACGTAGGTTTGGTGACTGCAATGAATGTTAAATTTGTTCATATCATAAATTTATTTAATTGTGTAAAAATAAATCTTTAATATTTTTAAAAAAATACCGTAAAATCTGGTGTGTAATGTGTACGTATACTTTCAAACTACATTTTTTAATTTTAAGATATATTCGCTGTATATGGCACCTCCCCACCTTTTTTACATAAAAATTTGAAATGTACACGTGCAATGTTCTTATGTTTTGTAGTAATTCATTCGAGGTATCACCCCAAACTTCAGAAAAAAATAATATATTTCTAGAACTACAACTCTTGAAGTTCATATTTTTCATTAACAATGTTTCGATGTAGTAGTCTCATTTTTTTTATGCTTGTCTGTTTTATTTTTAAATCTTTAAAACTGTCATTTATATACCCGTGCATTCATAAATATACCTGTACCGCACGCTTCACAAGTGCAAAAGTCTTGCCAGTACTGGTTCAGATGCTTCAATCACCGACAATCATCCCACATTGAAACAATATTAAATCATGTTTCCTCCCTTTTTTTTCACAAGCAATACAGTGCAAATGATGTTTCACTATTCTTGCATTTTATATTAATAGCTATATATATATATCTTGCCCTCTAGTAGCAACTACATGAAGTTATAGCTGATATCAGTTAAAGTCTCAAGTGGTCTCTCATAGTAATTTGGCCACTAATATATATATATACTCAGTAAGACAGAATTGTGTATTACAGAAGATGTACTAATTTCACATAAAATTAAAGATTGCCATGCTTTGCATATTATTACGGACATTCACAAATTTTTGAAACATAAACATGTACATAAAAGTACGTAAATATGATTTCAACAACAGAATATTGTACACTTTATATATGAATAAATCATATGATACATTAATTTTTCTGACATTTTTAAAAAACACATGTCATCTTTCCCAATACAAAATATTACTATTAAAAAAGCTTTTAAATACAATAACAAAATAAGTAGATCAATTTTTAACTGTAATGCACCTATAAAGCAAGATAACTTAATATGTAAATGTAATAAATTTAAAGAATTCATGAATGAACATCACAAGCATGTTGTTACTGGTGATCTCAATATTGTAAAAGACAATAATCTTAGAAATGTAATGAATAAAGGTACTGGTTTTAGATTAATGATTTCGAATAATAATAAAATTATATAAAAAAATCGCTATATAATGATGGTTTTATTTATATACAAAAATAATAAAGCTATTAAATATAGTATGCCTATAGAGGCATTCACAGAATTACACAGCAGCTTAATAAATATAACAATGGTACAGATAATAAAATCTTTTTAATAATATTAAAAGTCAGATTAAAAATTTGCAAAAATAAATTCTATTATAGTTTATGTTGATAAAGCGTTGGTAGGAAAATTTTCCCTTCATATGTAAATACCATTATAATTTAATGATCAACAATTATTTTGATAATAATACAGCTTTTATTAAGTTTTCTGTTTCTGATAGAGAAATAAATTATCGAATTGTGGCTTTTCATAAACAATTAAGAATTCAAATTAATAATTTTAAATTTCCACATATATTTCTTACTCCCAAATTTCATAAAGATCCAGTCAAATTTCGGACAGTTACAAATGGTTTTAATACATATATCAGCAAAACAGGCAAAATTCTCCATGAAATATTACATGATACAATAAATAATCTTAAATCCACAGCCATTCTTAAAAAATAAAATACCTCTATTGAACAAATGAAAGATAAAGAGATTTATTCAGTCTATGTAGATTTTGAAGATCTTTTTAACCTATTAATATTGATGATTTGATTAATATACTTGTAAATTTAGATAAAGATAATTTATTTAATAATTTAATTATGATAGATTTGCTTCACTACTTAGGTTTGTACTTACAGAGAACTCTCTCTATATATATCATAAAGGTAACTATATTATCTGCAGATTAAAGGTTTGCCACAAGATGGCCCTGCAAGCAACTGTCTTGCCAATTTATACTTACATTATTTTGAAAGTAGTTACATTAATAATTCTAAATATTATATTTATCATTATATAGATGACATAATCATTTTTGGCAAACAAGCCAATTTTATACCTAACATTAATTTTTATCCACAATATCTTAATTTAATACAGACAAATAATCTCAATACATGCTCCCGCCGGCCCTACCAGGTTCGACGCTTACGGTTCCAATACAACGCTTTGACATTACGCTAACAAAGGGTCTTCACACTATGACAGCTACTTCAATCTCCAAATTAACAAGCGACCATAACCCTGTGAACTTTGACATTAACCTCAATAACTTCACCTCGCCACCTCTCAGTATCTTTGCCTTCCCTAACTGGCAAAAGTTCCAAACCATACTCTCCGAGTCTATCCCCAGAAACCCAACCATCTCCAATAAGAACGATATTGATCTAGCTGTCACCAATTTCAATAATAGAATCCAAGATGCCTTACACGCGACCAGCACGTATAAAGCTATCCATCATCCTATCACAATCATCCCTCACCAGCTCCGAGAAAAAGTTAAGCACAAAAATAGATTCAGGAAGGAATGGCAGCAAACAAAGTACCCCCTTCTCAAGACGCAAATAAACAAGCTTCAGCGTGAAATTAGATCTGCAATCAACAACTACAAAAACAGCACTTGGAATAAAATCTTAGAACAAGCATCACCTAAAGACAACTCCCTCTACTCTCTTATTAAAAGCAAGGAAAATAAACTCAGTCAGATCCCACAAATTAGATGCCCTCAAGGATTGGCCTATGATGCTAAAACAAAAGCAAGCATCTTTGTAAGGTCACTTGAAGACTCCTTCTCCAATACTGATCCATTCGATGCAGATTTCATCGAAAAAGTAGACAGTAGAACAAATAGGTTCCTGGCCAATGAAGTCGACACCATTCCCCCCTCACATCTCCTGGAGAAATAATGAGTATTATCCTCCGATTGGACAATAAAAAGCCCCGGGACTGGACTCCATCAAAAACATAGCTCTGAAAGCTCTACCTCTCAATGCAATAACCAACTTAACGAAGATCATTAACAAATACCTAATTTACAAGTACTTCCCAATAGCCTGGAAAATAGCTAACTTTACTGTTCTGCCTAAACCTGGTAAAGATGAAACTCATGCTGAAAACTATAGACCCATCAGCTTGATCAGTTCGGTCAGCAAAATCTTTGAAGAAGATTCTGTTAGAACGTATAAAAGCCTTTTGTGACGATAAAAACATCATTCCAGACTTCCAACATGGATTCCGCAAAAATACCTCCACACTTCACCAACCGCTCAGGTGAATAACCAAACGGTTCACGGATTCTGCCGAAGATGATCATGGAGGTAAGCTTTCCGGACGCCCAAAAGGCATTTGACCGACTTGGTATTAAGGGGCTGGTTTTCAAGCTCATCACTTACAACTTCCCACCTTATCTCATCCACATCATCAATAGCTACCTTCAAAATCAAGCTTTCAGAACTTCAAAATAGACCCTTTACTTCATTTCTCCAAATGGATCACTTACCTCTGAGCTGCTCTCAAGTAGGGGTCTCTTCTGTCTCCCTCTT
This sequence comes from Trichonephila inaurata madagascariensis, assembly GCA_019973955.1. NCBI lineage: Eukaryota > Metazoa > Arthropoda > Arachnida > Araneae > Nephilidae > Trichonephila > Trichonephila inaurata. Next base: position 6,452 of record BMAV01005637.1, on the reverse strand, counting down.
GCTCTCAGCATCTATACAAGTTTACTTCCTCATCCCGCAGTCTCAGTTCACCTCTTGCTGACGACGCCAAGCATCCTCAAGTTACCAAGAAAACTGAATCGGAAGTAAAAATTGGCCTCCAATCCTACCTCCACATCCTGCTGCCGTGGCACATAGCCATTAATACAAATAAATCCCAAGCCATCATGTTCAGATGTGTTAATTCAAGCATTCCAAATGACTAACAGAGCTGCTGTTTAACAGAGCAATAGCCTGGACAACAAAAGTTAAATATCTTGGACTTACCCGCGACCACAACCTCTGCTACAAGTCTCACCTCCAAGAACTTAAAGTTAAATACTGGCAGAAACATTTCACTATCATCAATAATCTCAGGAAAAGATCAAAGCTCTCCCTCCAAAACAAGATTTTAATTTATAAAGTTTACCTCCGTCCTGCTCTCCTCTATGGCTGCCAAATTTGGGCAAATCTGGCGAGAGACAAGCTATTACAAACCCAAAGAATCCAGAATATGTCGATCAGAGGCATTGCAGGAATTTCCAGATATATTACGGTCTCAGTTATCCATGAAGAACTAAAGATCGAACCTGTGGGGACCTTCATCTCCAAATTACATCAGATCTTTCACTCCACAATAGGAAATCACAAAAATCCACTATCAATAGCCAAGATGTATTCAAGCACCACTCCCCAACCACCCACCGTTTTCCTGTGAAAGCTACTTTTTCTCACTTGGCAATCAGCTGAGTGTCACATCCCGTTCTAGAACGACAACTCGTTTCACAAGTTGAAGTTCCTTGTCCCACTTAGCAGTCAGATGAATGTGACGTTCGCCCAGTTTTTCAAGTGAAGTTCTACTTTGCTCCCTCCCGCTCCAGCGGTCTTTTTCCTCCGGCTTGCCCTCGTGAATCTTATTTTTCTTTCTTTTTCTCACTATAGGATCAAAGAAGAAGCAAACTCCTTGCTGGTTCTCGGCCACATATAACCCCGTAGTAACAACAATGAAGCAAATTTTCTTGACGTACATGTCAAATTAAAATATAATGTAATAGTTTCTAATATTTATGATAAAAGAGAAGATTTTAATTTCAATATTATAAAAGTTCCTCATTGGGAGAGTAATGTACATGTTTCTATATTCAGAAATATTGTTATTAATTATATACAACGTAATAAATTTCTGGTGTCAAAAAAATCATAAATAAGGAATAACTATATACATTTTACTAAATATTGCTTAAATCAGAAATACCCAATTAATTTTATTAATAGTTATATGAATAAAGCTATTCAAAATAGTAAGGTTTAAAAAAATTATGAGATTGATAATATTTATTACAATAAACAAATATTTCATAGTTATAGTTATTATATTTCAAATATTAGATAAAATTACTTATTATTATTTTATTCATATTTACTCTAGTGTTATTAAAGTTAAACTATAATTTGTGTAACTATTAGGGCGGGACGATGTAAAATTTTTTTAATCGGGTACTGCAACTTTACATTGTGATGTTAATGTTCACATGTAAAACTTTTATAAATAAAAAAAAAATAATGTGCCACCGCCTGTACATATTAAAAAAAAAATGATTGCCCATAAAAAAAATTAAAAGTGAAATAATTAAAATGGTACACTTTCAATTTGAAAGATTTTTAACAGAACAGGCCAAAAATGAACCTGTAAAAAAATTTAAAAAAAGGATTCAAATAAAAAAAAGTACTATACAATTTAAAAAAAATTTTTTTTATTATGACAAAGGGGAAATTTGCATCTCTGCATGCTTAGGAGAAGGGAAACTTTTTTGTCTTGTTATAACGCCCACCTGAACTGAAAACTCTTTCCAGGCCACACTTAAACCCCCCTGAATACACAGATATTTTCTGGCTGAGAACTTTCAGAGATGGGAAAGTTTCGTGAGTAAACCCTTCCACCAATCGGGGGATCATGTTCAAAAAGAAACTCTTGGATAGATAAATATTCATTGAGCTTTTTTCTCAGCTTCCTGGGAAGGATTTTGTATTTTCTGAAACTATTTGAACCTAACACACAAAAAAATTTAGCCAATCCTTTTTTTGTTTTGTTCTTTTTGTCCTAGTTTTAATATTTTCAAAATTATCAGGATTAGATGTCTTCTGTGTTGTATAAATTTTATTTTGCAACAGCAAACTTTACTTCTTGGGAGACTTATAAAGTTTAGCTGGAATTTTGGGATCACACAGAGTTGATAACTGTAAATTTGATGACATGGGATGAGTTTCATACTTATTTAGGGACTCTAAAATTTCTGATCTGATACTTTTTTAAGTGTGAATGTCTTCATCCTTGTTTTGAAGATTTTTTTTTTATTTTCATATAAAAAGGTAGTACAGCTGACGCGTTGATATTGTTCGTCGCCAAGGAACTTTTTTATGCCTCTAATAACTCAGTTGCTGTTGTGAAGTCTTCTAAGGCTGAAATTTCTTCCCCTTTTAGCATCAAATGCTTTTATTTTCCTAAAAAGGGGTTTTTGCAAATTGGCAGCTGATTTTCCAAAAAATCGTTTCATAGTTTTTAAAGTGCTCCACCATGAAGGACAACACAGGGAAGTGTTTTTACCCTTTTTTAGTAACTTTTTTGGGCTTTTGGAGATCTGTTTTTTTTCCAACCTTAAAAATTTTTTGCCTTTTTGGGGAAATCCTTTAAAAAGGGCCGGGAAAATAGTTTTTTTGGCCAAAAAATAGAATTCCAAAGATTTTTTGTTTAAAAAACCCCCTTTTGTTATATTGTTAGCAACAAGAATATTTAAAATCCTAAATTAGCAATGTTTTAATTTACCCCAAAAAATGGCAATTTCTGACATCAATGCCCCATCTTTTTTTAAAATACTTAAATTGTAGGGTTTATTGGGCTAAATGTCCAGCAGCAGTTGTTCAGTTGATCTTTTTTTAAATGCCTTTAATTTGTTGTTTTTTATTTTTTTTTGAACGTGTACAGAAAAGTCTTTTAATAAGAGGGTTAAGGCCCTTCACCATATTTATAATTTTTTTACAACAATTTATTTATATAAATAAAAATTTTTTACTAGCCAGTGACGCTTAGAGGTTGTCATCCAACCGCTGAAAATCAGTCAAAAAATTTTTTCTTTTTTTGCCAATTGCAACAAAATTGAATTGATTGATTCAGATGCAGCCTGTTTGAATTTGGGTTTCGTCATCAAACTCATCACCGTGGGGAATATTGCACTGTCGCCGCGGGCTACTTTACTTTTTTTAGAAACTTCAGAAAACTTTTTAATGGGTGATGAAGCCTGAGATGACCCAAATAAATTAGATGTCTTCCACTTTTGCGAAACTGGGGGCCAACAAAAGTTTGCAAACTGCTTTTCTTGAGAAACGATTTGTCGCTTTCATTCGCTGGTAACCCAAAATGCTAAGCCCCATTTTTTACTTTTTAAGCAGTTGAGAAAATACTGACATTCTAATGTTCAAGAGCAACCACATCTTTTTTTCATTCACAAACTTTATCATAGGAGATTCCTACAAAAATAATTAAATTGATAATTATTATATTCGATGTCACAAGCAAATCAATTTTTCCCACTGTAATGTTGAAGAATATCCCTTTTTCCTTACCTCTGAAAAAAAAAAGTCTGGTAATAATTTGATCATTCAAAATTTGACATCCGGGTTTCAGATTTATACCGATTTTTTTTTTCAATACTTTGAAATTCCGGGCCCCTATTATCAAGTATTTGAGGTTCCATTATAACTAAAATCGATTTTTTTTTAGCCCCTTTTTTTTTTCTACCCAATAGCACCCATAATCAGAAAAATTTTTTTTTCCCCCATAGAGTCGGGGCATGAGGATGCCGAATCGATGCTGTACATACTGTACCACACCAAAAATTACTCGAAGATTTTTTATGATAAAGTATATCAAATGTAATATTTGTAAAAAAAATTTAAGCCTAAAAAAGTTTAGCTTTTGGGTTATTTATTTATTTAGGCAAACTTTTAAAAAATTTTTTGGTTTTAATAATTTAATTTAAATCAGATACTAACCACAAAAATTTTAAAACATTTGCAAAAAAAATTTCATTTGATACCCCCCGGGGTTTAAACCAAAAAAGAAATTTTGATAAATACTTTTCCCATAAAAAAAAAGTTATCTAGTTTGTTTTAAATATTAAAAAAAAACCTTTATTGAAAAAAACACATGTGACAGACGAGATAATTTTCGAAAAAAAAAAAATTACTCTAAGAAAACATCTGCCGAGGATTGATTATTTTGTGTAATAATTTTTTTTTTAAACACCAATCAAACATAAACATTTTTTTTTTTAAAGAAATATCAGAAAGGTTTTAATAAAACATAAAAAAAAGCACCTTTAAAGACAGTAAATTGGGATTTTTCAAATAAATAAAAAATTTCCCCCTGACTGCAGACTTGTACACGGGCGCTGGTCTGAATTAATATTCACCAATGTGAATTAACAAAGCAAACAACACCAACACCCGGGGTACAATAACCCAAACAATTTTTCATCGGTTTTAAGTCGAGCAGTTAAGAAAACCCCAAATCAAAAAGAAGCTATACTAATCTCTTGACCGGGGGCCAAAAGGGTTTTCCCCGCATTTCCCATGTGACACCAGAAACGGCCTTTATACAAAACCGTTTTCCTCCTCGGGGTTTTTTCAACCACATCGGGAAAGAAGCTCAGCTCTAATCAATCTTGTGTTGGCTCATCTAAATGGTATTTATGGCTGCACAAATGCATCATTTTGGATAGAAATAAAAAAATGGGTTTTTTGATGTAGCTTTTAACCCGGGGTTTTCCGGGGTCATGCACGCCCAGCCCAGTAACTTTTTTAATTTTTTTTTCCATTCTTTTTTTACTTTTTTAAAAGCTACATTTCAGCCATTCACATGATTTAAATCTGCATTAGGGGCCAGAATCTGGCAATAACTTTTTTTTTTACCAGATTTAGCGCGGCCTGCATTTTGAATTTTTTGGGGTTTTTATCTTGTAATGGATTTAGCATTCTATCCATTTTTCAATAGGTTTTTTCTCAGTATTATCCACATAAAGGGGGAAGTTTCTTTCCAAAAAAATGTTCAACCCCACTTTTATATAAATTATTTTATATAATAGCTGTCCTAAGTCAGCAATGTTTATAATCGAGCATCCATTTATAATTTTTTTAATTCAGTTACTCATATGTCCTTCATTTGGGGTTTTCCTACTGTCTAGGGGGTTTGTCGAAGTTTTTTGTTTGGGTTTTCTTGTTAGTAGAGAATTGACCTATATATATATATTTTATTATATACCTAAGTATGTAGGGATTTTTTTTTTTGAGAATTTAAAAAAAACAATGAAGGATTATATAAAGGATATGTATATAGAAAATCTGGAATCTTAAATTTTTGTTTTCCCAAGAAATTTACTTCCTGGTTTTTATAAAAAACCCCAATTTTCATATTTGGGGTTTAGTGAAGAAGGAATAATTTTTTTTAAAAGATTAATATATATTTTTATTTTCATATATGAAATTAATATTAATATTATCTATGGATTTTTTTAGTTTTTATTTTATTTTCTCTTTGTTCTTAATTTCTGTATTTATATAAGTTGTACCCCCTTTTTCATTTCTAGGGGATTATCCGTCTGAATGGGAAGTTTTTTGTAAGTATTCTGAATTTAATATTAATGTGCATATATATAATCATGGAAAAAATATTGGTTCTAATCTTTATTATAATAGGCAGAGCTAATTAAATATTTGTGATTTTTGTTTATCATATTTTCAAATAAGTTACTCTTCATTATTCATGGCAAATAATCAGCATTAGTTATCCATTATTGTATAGTTTTTTATTAAAAAAATGATAGCTTTTGTTTTGTTTCAAATATTTTTAAATAAAACAATAAAAAGTGTTATATTTATTTTTTAAAATTACCATTAAAAAAATCAAACTTCATAATACAATTTTTTTTTTTGTTGTGGGCAAACCAAAGAGATGATATTACTGAATTTCATTTTTAAAATTAAAAAAATATTTAAAATGAAAACTGTCGAACGGGCTTATTTTGTAATCTCAAAATTTTACTGTACATTTAATGAAGGCAACCTTTTTTTTGTTTTTTACCTTCTTTTAACTCAAAGGTGGGTTTGTATATGAGATTTTATTTTTTGATAAATTATTGTATTCTTTTATTATAAATCTTTTCCTATGTTTGGTTATTGTCATGATTTATGTTAGTATTTTTCTTAATATTTACTCTGAATTAAAGATTTTTTTTTAAAAGATAAGATCTTATTGAATTTTAGTTCTTAAATGCTAGTTATTGAAAATGAACTGCAGTCATTGAAATCATTATCCAATTTAAAAGAATAAATATTGGATTGTTTAAAGTGATCTTTTGAGCATAAAAAAAAAAAATATTAAAAATAAGAGTTAATTAAAA
>BMAV01005635.1:0-22500 GCA_019973955.1 Trichonephila inaurata madagascariensis | reverse complement strand
GGGCTTTTGAATCCCCCCCCGGAAATTGAAAAAAATTTTTTTTTAAAATTTTCAATATTTTCCCCTAAAATTATTTTAAAAATTTTTTTTTAAAAAATTTGAATTAAATTTTTTTTTTTTTAAAAAAAGTTTTGGCCGGGGGGAAATATTTTTTTTTTGGGGTTGGGGTGTGTCGGGGGCCGGGGTCAACCCAAACTCGAAAATTTGTTGAGAATTTTGTTCGGGGATGATTTTTTAATTTTTCCCTACAAAAATTTTAAAAAATTTTTTAAAAATTCAATTTTTTTAAAAAAAATTTTTAAAAATTTTTTTAAAAAAAATTTTTTTTAAAATTTTTTTTTTTAAAAAAAAAAAAATTTTTTAAAAAAAAAAATAAATAACTTTTTTTTTCTGTGGGGGGTTCCCAAGGGGGCCGAGGGTTTTAAGGGCCCCCCAAAATTTTGTTATCCTTTTTTTTTCAGATTCTTTAAACCCCCACCCTAAAATTATAAAAAACTTTTTAAAAAAATAAAAATTCCTTTACTTTTAAAAAGTTTTTTCATTCCTTAAAATAATTTTATTTTTTAATAAAAATGTTTTTAAAAAAAAAATTTAAAAATTTTTTCCCCTTTGGAGGTGTAGATTTTTTTTTGGGGGGCCCTTAGAATTTTCTTATAAGTTTTTTCCAAGGGGGGTTTCAATTTTTAAAAAAAGTTTGAAAAAATTTTTTAAAAAATTGGGTGACTTTTTAAAATTACTTTAAAAGGTTTTTCATTCAAATTGAATTTAAATATTTCTAATTTTTATTTAATAAAAAAAAAATGACTTTGTATACAAAAATGGAATATACTGAATTCTTTTGCTGTTGGAGACGTGTGTCAGGATGGCCGAGCGGTCTAAGGCGCCAGACTCAAGTAGATACTTGCTCTGATGCAGAGCTTTGGGTGTTCTGGTCCACTGATGTGGGCGTGGGTTCGAATCCCACTCCTGACAGAAGGTTGATGAACAGAAATCTTTTTTATTAAGAATCTCGGAGTATATTCTTCCTAAAATACTTTAACAAGATTTTCATTCCAAATTGAATTTGACTATTACTGATTTATTTAATAAAGAAAGGCTTTGTATAAAAATGGAATATACTGAATTCTTTTGCTGTTGGAGACGTGTGTCAGGATGGCCGAGCGGTCTGAGGTGCCAGACTCAAGTAGATACTTGCTCTGATGCAGAGATTTGGGTGTTCTGAGGATGTCACTGATGTGGGCGTGGGTTCGAATCCCACTCCTGACAGAAGGTTGATGAACAGAAATCTTTTTTATTAAGAATCTCGGAGTATATTCTTCCTAAAATTACTTTAACAAGATTTTTCATTCAAATTGAATTTGAATATTACTAATTTATTTAATAAAAAAGACTTTGTATAAAAAAATGGAATATACTGAATTCTTTTGCTGTTGGGGCGGTATTGTCACGATGGCCGAAGCGGTCTACAAGGCGCGAACTCAAGTAGATACTTGCTCTGATGCAGAGCTTTGGGTGTTCTGGTCCACTGATGTGGGCGTGGGTTCGAATCCCACTCCTGACAGAAGGTTGATGAACAGAAATCTTTTTTATTAAGAATCTCGGAGTATATTCTTCCTAAAATTACTTTAACAAGATTTTTCATTCACAAATTGAATTTAAATATTTCTAATTTATTTAATAAAAAAAAATGACTTTGTATAAAAATGGAATATACTGAATTCTTTTGCTGTTGGAGACGTGTGTCAGGATGGCCGAGCGGTCTAAGGCGCCAGACTCAAGTAGATACTTGCTCTGATGCAGGGAGGCTTTGGGTGTTAGAGTGTCCGCTGATGTGGGCGTGGGTTCGAATCCCACTCCTGACAGAAGGTTAATGAACAGAAATTTTTTATTAAGAATCTCGGAGTGTATTCTTCTTAAAATTACTTTAACAAAATTTTTCATTGAAATTGAATTTAAATATTTCTAATTTATTGAATAAAAATTAAAAAAATGACTTTGTATAAAAAAATGAAATATACTGAATTATTTTTCATTTGGAGACGTGTGTCAGGATGGCCGAGAGTGGTCTAAAGCGCCAGACTCAATTAGATACTTACTCTGATTCAAGAACTTGAGGTTTTCCTGGTCCTGAATGTGGTCGTGGAGTTTGAATTCCACTCTAACTGAGGGTGTGCGCATCATTCTTTTTTGATGGGAATCTTGGAAGTGTATTCTGCTTAAATCTACTTTAACAAGACTTTTGTGTGTTTTAAATTTTCTATAAAAAGTTTTTATTTTATTGAACAAATTAAGATGCTGGTCCAAGGTTAAGTTCTTTGGAACATACAGTTTGTGGAACTTACTTTTCGGTTTTGGACTGCGCAGGAAATGTCCCCATTGGGAGCCTCGGTTTTTACCATGTGTCATTACTAACTGCTGCACCTAGGTGGGTTCAGAAAAGTGGGAATATGACCAAGAATAAGTGGAAAGAGATTTTCGTGGCTGGATGAATCCCTATTTCTTATTTATCACGTTGATTTTTATGATAGGGTGTGCTTTTCTATGAGCATTTCTCAAATTATCTTCTGGGAATTGACAAGATTACGTTTGATGATGAGATTGGGACAATTAAAAGTGGCTTAACCCCATCTACAAGCTCACTTTTACTCTCATTTTGGAGAGTTATTTATATTCTCACACACTCAGTTAGCAATTCTGGCAATTGCTAAAGGCTTACAATACTTTTTTATCTATAATGCAGTGTAGATTCCTACTACTAGAGATACATGAAGTGCATAAAATCGTCATTTTGCTCTGTGGATTCCTTTTCGTACGGTAATAGAGAAATGCAGATAAACAGCAAAAAGGTATAAGTGTGCATTGACAAAATTCAATATAGCCTTCAAGGCTAAGCAACTGACACAACTAAAACAAAGAACAAGAGATAAACTCTGGTAGAGTGACCTCTATAATATCCCAAACTACCACCGAATCAGCCCCGTAGCTGCCTAGCTACCAGGGGCGTGATTACCACCGTATCAATGATACGGGGTCCCCAAGATACGGGGGCCTCAACATGTGTAACTACAATACTACTAAAGGCCGTATCCCACGTACATTTTCCATGCAACTGTTTAGTCCAATTTTTGGCCTAATCTGAGGGGGAAGGGTTGCCGTAAACAAAACGACATGCTCTGACGTCAGCCGCACTAACTCTACATTGAAAAATTACTCGCCGATTTTTCAGCTTCGGAAAACGAGCATCCAAAATTATTTCTTTTATTTCGCTTGCGCTTTTGTTGATGATTGTAAGCAGAAAAGGAACACCATCCTATTTAAAATATTGTACGCCGTTAAAATATTATACACCATTAAAATATTATACGGCGTATCTGATGTGTTAGACGAAATCGAAGCCGCCATCTTGTTTATGATGCAGGGCGCCGAAGAGCCCCATTTGCTGGAATTTCAAGCAATTTAGCAAGCCGTTGCTATGGCAACTGAGTAAAAATTACACGAAAAATTGCTTGAAACGTGTACGTGTGATACGGCATTTACAAGGTTTTCATTTCTGAAAAAGGGCCCCGAAGGAGTTTTGATACGGGGCCCATTCAAAACTAGCTACGCCAGTGCTAGCTATATACAGTTACACCATGGATTCTGAGCGTGGGCGATAACGCCCCCTTGTGGGCGTTTGAGGCTTTCAGGGGGGCAGTAAAAGACCCAGAGAAAATAAAGAGGCCTTCAGATGGCACGGAGGGGCTTCGGCAGATTAACCAAATATAGTCTAAAAAAAGACTAAAAAGAAAAACACGCTGATTATGTACTAACAAAAGTAAACCGTGACACCGGATACCTTATGTTGATTGCATCTTTTTAAATCATTTGTATCACGTGTAAGAAAATTCACATATTTCGGTAGTTCGGAAAGTAGATGAAAAACTTAGATTACATTACATTCAGACCTACATTATACAATATTGAATGGTATAGTAAATTTTAATTTATGTAGTATACGTGTTGTTCGTCTGTGAGCAGTAGGAAAAATGTTTCGTCCACTACATTTCATTACGTATATTATCCAAGAGATATAATTAAATACGTTAACTATAGGAATTAATGTGTGATCCTTTAAAAGCTAAAAGTGTCAATTTTTTTATTTTTATTTTGAAAGCAATAGTTTATATATTGTGAATTACTTCATATCATCAAAACCTTCTTTCAAAAACGTCTTTATAACAGGTATAAGCTAAAACTTTTATTCCACTCTGAAAAAAAATTCATTAGTGTTTTAAAATTCCCCAACAATATCCTATCTAAAACTAAAATATATAATATTACACGTTTAAATATATTTTTAAAAATAGTTATTTCAGATTTGCATGTAAAAAAAAAAATTTGGTACTCTTAAAAAAAAAAATTAAATTAAAAAATATGTTCTTTAGTAATAGCATATTTTTTTAAAATTAATTTTTTTTTCATCATGTTTATGTACATTCTTATTTCTCTAGAACAGGAGGACGGTATCAATATTCACTAGAAAAGGGGCTCCAGTTAAAAAAGGTTAACCTATGAGCTGAACAGACATAGATAATATAATAAGGTTCAGTCCTAGGAGGCCCCACACCCTTGTGACATCTCTCGCGTTCTTCTTCTAACTAACTCCTACGTTCTTTGACGGCCACGATTAATGGCAAAACTTTTCAACCCAATTCCAAGAGGAAAAACGAAGCAACAATGCAAATAAGATATCCTTTAAAAAGGATAGAAGTTTAGTGAGAACGAATGGCAATCTTAAGAAAGCTTAGTGTGGATCAAGTGGAAGTGAGTTAGACGGCTACTCAATCACGGAGACACCCACCTTGTTAATAATTACAAGAGGAAGGATTACGCGAACAATAAGTCTACCTGCAAGAAATCAAAATCGTCGAGTCTTAAACCCAAAGGTAGGAAGATTATATTAAGCTAGTATAATATAGAAAGCGAGATTAGGCAGATAATTAATTATATTTTGATAAGTGATCTAGTTGTGCGATCTGGACTTAAATAATCGGCATACTTTGTGGTTTTTATTCTCACTAATATAAGGTTGTTCTTATATAATTAGTTAAATTCTTTAAAAAAAGTTGTATTAAGAGTTATAGAATTCTCATCCTTCCGATAATCCCACCTCTAACTTACGCGGACCCACCCACGTCATAGCTATCGACAGATGGTTTTTGTCACACCCTTAGCACAATTATTTTGGTTTGAGATAATTGCCATCTTCGTAACCTACTTTGATAAAAATAGATAAGGTAAAAAACCCATTTCTGGAATTTTCGTATTGTCGGCGAGCAATTCGAATTTTTTTTTTGTTATTGGACACCGGGATGGAAAGTATGTCTAAAGAGTGTGTGTGTGATATACCTTAGAATTTTTACTTGTTGAATGTGAAGGAAGAAGAATAGATTGAATGGTGTATGAAGGAAGGATTAATTGCTTCGAGTTATGAATGTCCTAAATGTAATGAGCGAATGGGATTTTACAAATGAAAGAGTGCGTTTTAGATGGATTGAATGGAGAATATATATGGCGGCTCACACGATCATTTGCTTAGTGATGAGACCTTAAGGACATTTTTAAAATCCGTTATTACGCTGTACCCTCCACTTCGAAAAGATCACTAGTAAGAAAGTAAGTGCTGTTTTTTTATCAAATGTTTAATTTCAGTTTGGTTACATATATTTTCATTACGCATCCACCTTATCCCGCTATATTCACTTGCCGCCATAGCCGTTTTGTTTGGCGCCATCTCGTTCTCCCTTTGGGGCTATTTTTGGTTTGTCGCCAATGGTGTGGGCTCTCCTAGGATTTTACCTATAATAATTATAATGCAATGATCAAATAATAATTCATTTAAATAATAAGATATATGTGTGTTTTCTCAAGTAGTTTTTGTAAATCGATCTCAACGCGTGTATTACCGCATCGAAATTGATAATGATTGTTTGATAAGTTTCGTTTTGGAAAAGAATGATTCGTAGTTGTATTCGTTGAAAAAGTCATAGGAATCAAGTGTGATGCTGCGGGGACTCGCTGAAATGCAATACTGACCGATTCTAAGTACCTAACAAGGAGAGGGCACGACTAAGGAAATTCATTTGGGATCGAGACTTGGTGTAATAGGAGTACTCCTTTAGGGTGTTCACCCCTCAATGTAATTCCGTCGAATGGACAGTCAATTCGGAGAAATCATTCTTCGAAATTCCTGCTCAGCTTTTATGCATTAAATTTTAATTTTCCGCAACGAGTTCGTATCTTGATTGGTAAATCGTCTGCCTACTATGCGCGAAGTCAGGGTTCGATTCCATGCGCTATCAACCTTTTTTTTTTATTCAATTAATTTAATTATTTTTTAAAATTAAATAAATTTATTTATGAAAGGTTTATTAAATATTAAATGATATTTTAGTAATTATATTTTGTATTTTATAAAGTAAAAATTACTGTAATATATATATAAATAATTATATTAAATTTTATGAATATATTTTATATTAATAAATAATATTTATAACAAAATATATAATAAATATTAAATGATATTTTACAAAAAATTAATTACAAATAATTTTTATAATGTGAAGTACAATATATATACTATAAGTAAACTATTATACATAATACAAAATAATTTATAAAATACATTATTATTATTAAACTAATTATTTTATAATTAATATAATAAAAAATATGTATCTTTATATATTTTAATTTAATTATTTTATAATTTTAAAAAAATTAATGAGTCCTTTACACAAATAAATTTATTTAATTTCGAAAAGTTTATTCAAATAATTTTAATAAATTTATTTAAGCAATTTATGTAATAAGTTAATAATTTCCTAATAAATCATAATTTTAATAATAAATTAATAATAAGTTTAATAATGAATTACTAATAATTTTAATAATGAATTAATAATAATTTTATTAATAAATTAATAATTTTATAAAAATTAATAATATTTCTTATTAATACTAATACTTAATAATAATTAATTATAATAAATAGTAATTAATTATAATAAATAGTAATTAAATAATAATAGAAAAATAGTAATTAGTAAATTATAGTAAATAATAATTAATTGATTATAGTAAATAGTAATTAATTATAATAAATAGTGCTTAATTGGTTAATTTTAATAAATAACAATATTAATTTACTAATTTTAGTTATTAATAATTTTAAATATTTTTAATTACCAATAATTTTATATATTTTTAATTAATTTTAAATAATTTTACTAATAAATAATTTAAGTTACATATTTTTAATTTTTTTTACTTATAAATACAGAATACTTGCAAAAATATCATTTAATATTTAATAAACCCATTTCATATAATAAATTTATTTAATTTAAAAAATAATTAAATGAAGAAAAAGTTGATCGCGCGCGCGGAATCGAACCCTGACCTCACGCATAGAAAGCAAACGATTTCCAATCAGCTACGAACTCGTTGCAAAATTAAATGTATAAAAGCTAAGCATGAATTTCGAAGGCTGATTTCTCCGAATTGACTGGCCATTCAGTGGAATTACCTGAGGGTGAACACCTAAAGAGTACTATTACACCAGTCTCGATCTGAATGTTTCTTGGTCGTCCTCTCCTTGTAAGAAAAACGGAAACAACGTGATAAAATAGAAACAATCATGAAGATTTTTATTTGTTACAAGACACTACACTAAAAACAAAAATATTACGCAACATACTCGTATTTTCTTAAGTTGTAAAGACGGTTTTTGTGTGTGGCCACCCCAGTTCTATAAAATATTACTTTAATCTTTTATACATTATCCTCTTTTCATTTTCTTTTAATGTAACTTTGTACAAACTTCTCAGTGTACAATTTTGTATTACGTGTTATATATATATTGCATTATTATTATATTTTAAATTTTTGGATCTCCGTATGACATAAGTAACTTGTCTTTGTATTTCTAGCTGCATTAGAATTTAAAAAGAAAAAAAAAAATATATCTCGTCGACCCATTTTGCCAAATCAGAAAACGTCGCCAATTGAAAAAATGTCGCCGTATGCTGTTATCGTTATTGTGTTCAAACATGCGATTCCCACTATTGGCTCCATATTACAACTTTCGGCGATGTCTTTTGATTTTGTTGGTATTGATCGATGGTATAGTACTAGTAGTGCACAAAAAATTTTCAGGGGAGGGTCCAGGGTCGAAAGTCTACCATTTTGGAATCATTCTCCAATACGCTGCACAACATATTCTTTTGATTTTGCCCATTTTCAGGAACAAAAATACAAAATTTTACTATCGAATAAATATAATTAGCACAAATATATAATTAAATTTTACGTAATATATACATAGGATTATAACCAATCGAAAAAAAAATCAAGGGCTATGGGGGTGTACGGACCCTTAGGACACTCCCCTTGTGTGCGTCACTGTATAGTACGTAAGTATTTTCTTTTGCTATAATTTTTCTAAAGTATGGAGAAAAATTATTCGAATACAATTGTTTGTTTGAAAGTAAATGAAATATTAATAAGTATTAACAAGCAAGTACCTCTTGATTTTTATGTATGTGCCTGGGTTAAAAATTGATTTTTTTTCAGTTATTGAAAGAAATTTAAGTAAATAAAAATACATGTTGAAGAAATGCTTTATTTTTCATGCATTTTGATTAAATTTCTCTTTACAATGTCTTCATAATATACAATACACTAATTACACAACTTTCCAAATAAATATAACAATGTTCTCTTTTTCAACATCTAAAGTTAGTATTTCATTTGGAAAGATAACACACTTTTAAAGTATAGCAAAATGATTTCACTCTGTGTATCAGAAACGTAGGAATTGGAAGGAAAAAAAAATGATGGCGTTTACTAAGGAGTTGCGAAGCATGTGGAAAAAAAAATCTCCCGGGAGAACAAATTCAAGTTAAAAAGTATCAATCTATTGGGGGATAAAATGTCAAATATTTGGAATATTCTTTGAATACAAGAAAATTAAGAATAGTGGTATTTGTTTAATATCACTATGAAACCGAATAAAAATAGATAAGTATAAAAAAGCCAATAAAAAAACCATTATATTTGTTTTGCCGTTTTCAGGCAAACAACGGAACATCTGGAATGGGTTGAGAATTTCTAAAAGATAGAAGTAGTGGACTTAGATAACTATGTATTTAAACGTTTTCTTGAAACATTTAGTTTATAAACATATATCGCATAGAAAGGACACTAAGAATCTTAAGGGAACCAGGACATCATACATATTCAAAAGATCAATTTTTCAAATTTTAGTATTAAAAAATAGAGCATATTTTTCTGAATCTAAAATTATTTTAGACTTATATGTTCGTTGATAAAATAACCTTACAATATGAAAAAAAGTAGCTGATAAAAATGTAAGCAAACGTTTGTTTTTTCATTTTTCTACAAAGCATAATTTTTGCTTTTTAGGGACACAAAAAAACACTATTGTATATGGTTCCCATTTTTTTTTTTACTTCTATACTGGATATTGCATATATAGTGAAACCCGTTTTTAAAAATCAATTATCATAGTTTTTTTTTAAAAAATAGTTTTATGTTTGAAAAAAATGGGGAAAAATAAAAGAAAAAAAAACTGAAAAAAACTATCTTAAAATTTTTCTAAAAAATAAGTTCATATTTTGTGTATTGTTTTATATACGTGAAGAAAATATTTTACATATTTAAGAACACTTTTTAAAAAAAGGTACCAAACATAAGCATGCATTATGAGACCAAAAATTATGTCCAGCTTTTGAAAAAAAATTTCTTAGCTAAAAATTATTTTTGTATTTCTACAGAATGATTAAAAAAATCTTTTATTAAAAAAAAATCTAAGCAATTGGGAATTTTAATGATATATTCTCATAAACGCGAAGAGTCTTATTTTTTGGGAAACTTACTCTTTCGAGCATGTCCTTGTACCCTTAAGCAATATTATGTTTTCCTTTTTTTTCACTGCGCAATATATTCTTAAATAATCTCTTTTTCTTAAACTTGCATGCAGTAGCAACTATTAAAAATTCCTGTAATTAAAATAAAAATAAGTCTTTCTAATAAAGGCATGTTGCAGTTCTTCACAAGATTTGATTCTTCTGCTGATTGTGAAGCTTTCAAAAGTGCCGTGTAACGTTTTCCTAAAATATCACACAATTAAGATTAAAAACTTCACTTCTAGACTCTTCTTATTTAACAAAAGTCTGAAGCATTTTTTGGCTCCAAAATAAAATTTTCACAAAAATGTTTCTCCTGAAATTTTCTTTTGCAGGTCATTTGAAATAAAAGACGGGCGTGGAAATGTAAAGAAAGATCTTTTCTTCGTTCTATTTGTAGTTTTTCATTTACAGGTGGATTCTTCTCAAGTCAGTGGGTGAAGTGATTGTATCGCACTGAGGACAAATCCGTTTGTTTCCCTGAAAAAACAAAAACAATTAAAATAAAAAACGATTTTATTATAACAAGCAAACGAATATATAAAATAAAAGCTAACAATCTACTTGCTTGCGACTTTTATAGAAAGCTTAATAATTCTATGACCGAGAAGATGTGCACTCATTCCCACACACATATATATCGTCGGCCTAATTATCAGAATGCGTAACTCCTTCTGGAGTGCTAATTTGATATAGGAGGGGGTACCCCCAAGTTCTTGTTTATGTTCGCCAAGATGGGCGATAACATTACGATAAGGTTACCTTGATATTTTTTATCTTGTAGTAATGTGGTTGCCATGGGAATAACGTATATTAAGAGTTCATTTTTACTGGGTTTTTTTCCGCGGCAACCCTATTAATTTCAGACGATTTTAGTTCGAATTTTCGATTAATACGGATTCGAAATTTGATTTCAATTCGAATTTTATCCTATATCAAATTTAGTTCCTTTGTGGAGTTACGCATTCGGAGAATAAGGCCAGCAATATGTGTGTGTACATTAATACTTCGATTTATGCTACCCCGTCTTACGTGAACCCGATTTTGACGTCTTTTTTGACACGTCTTTTGTTTGAACGCTACGCAACTCGACTACTCACTCTCCACTTCCTGAAATTGGTAATGTGTTTGAAGAAGTTGTCGATATTGCCAGGCAAATAAAAATTTAGAACTGAATAGTTATGAAGTTCAAAAACTACTGGATACCCAGAATCAGGAGATGCCAATTGATGAGCTCATACAAATGAATGAGCAAGACATTGAAGACCCAGTTCAATCAGAATATCGAATGACAGTTGGGAATTTGACCGAAAGCCTCAGTTTCATTGAAAAGGGATAGCAAATTTAAAAAAAAAGACTACTTTTTCAAGAAAACGAAAAATAAAAAATTATTAGCATGCTACTAGGAAATTTTGCGGGAGGAAAAAATCTCTGAGCCGGTAAACTACTTGTTAGATTTTATGAAAGCTAATACATCAAAATAAGCTCGGTTTGTGATTTCTCGTAATTGTGTTATCTAAGATTTTTTTTCCAAGTTTCTATTTTCTTTCGTCTACAGCCCCAACTAAAAATAATTTATACGTATTTATATGCGAAATTTTACCCTGACTTGCGAGGCTATCACTCGGGCCCTCCTATCGCGGAAGTTCGAAGTTTTATTGTATTTTTGTTTTTGACGAATAAGTGACCTATAAATTAAAAGATTCACTTTTTTTTTATAGTCGAATTTCTTTCATAATCCTAAATATTGTGTTGGACGTTCTCAATAACTTTTGGAAGGGATCTGGAAAATAACCGAGTTTTTTTTTAACCCTTTCACGACTAAGTGTAACATTTCTCCCCATTTCAAAATTAGTGATTTCGTATTTAATTATAACTTTATCTGCATTTGTTTTAATACAGAATGTCAAAAAAAGAACGCAACTACGTAAAAGGAAACGCTTTGAAAAAAGGAAGAAATGCCAAATCAATTGGGGCCAATGACAAAAACAATCGCGGGTTGTAGTAATTTCATTGTGCAGGTATTAATATTATTGTGTCATGTAATATAATTATATTATTATTGTGTCGTGTAGTATTATATTACTGTGTTTTTCCCATGTTTTAATTATTAGGTAAGTATAATCTTTTTCAATGATAAAGTATATTTGAACAAATAAAAACAAATGACTGAAACGACAATTTATACTATGGAGGGGGGATTCCCCTGTGGCCCTTACGTGAAACTTTTACAAATTATTATTTCTTTTCTTGGGATTTTTATTTATATTATGTATTAGAAACTTAAATAAACTCTAACATTCTAATAGTTACAACTACTTGCGAACACTTTTTTAAAAAATAACTAGAGATATGGAGATTTTTTTGTGGTTTATAGATTTATTTAGTAGATTTTAAGAAAAAAAGGCTAAACTTAAGGAAGAGAGAAATAAGTTATTACTGCTAAAATAAAAAAGGGTGAAAATTGACAAAAAATTACATAAACGGGCCCCTCTATACAAATAGTAAATGAACAAATTCTCAAATTTTCAATTTTGATGTATTGCTTTGCTATTCTTGTTTGAAATTACCTTCAGGATAAGAGATAGTTTAATTTTTATTAAAACTAGAGCACTTTATCTTAGTTTACATGAAATTGTTTTAAAAAACAATGATTATATTCACATAAAGGACTTTAAATTTTTAAATAAAGCAGTAATTGATAAATCTGAAAGTTAAAACAATTCTACTATTACACAGAACAAACACAAAAAATTTCAGTAAATTGTTTTCAAAACTTCTTGAGCAATCTCTGTTCCCGTTTTTGATCATTTAAAACACTACATATTTCGAGTAAAACGCATATTTTAAACGCAGTTAGTGTAAAGTTATGGCATCTGCTTTTACTAAAACGCTTGTAGTTTTTATTCTAGTGAATGGAAAATAAAAAACCTAGTATTTTTTATAAAATTAATAAGATGGCTTATAAAATAAATTCATAAAATAAATTTGTCAATTTTTCAAAAAAATCCCATGATTTTTGGGTAGTTGGATACCTTAATAGAAATTCAATATGTACTGTGACGGGCTCACGCGTCATTTCATTAACATGTCCTTTTGGGGCCAGAATTAATGGCAACTCTTTTCCAACCAAAACCCAAGAAGTGAAACGTGAATAAAAGATGCAAATTAGAAAGCTTTTAAATATCAGAAGTTAGAGTAAGCGTGGGGTGGCAATTTGGGGAATGTTAAGAGAGTGCGTGATTCAATTGTGAAGTGACAGCCAACAGAGGTTATCCCGAAGATAAAGCCATTAGGTCAAAGGTGCACACCATTGCAATCGAGTAAATTCACAACTTCTTAGATTGAATCGGCGATCGGGTTAAGGTGGGATTGACTATTTAATATTAGGACTTGAGATATTATGGGAACTGAGCTTAGGCGAGTTAGTTATTGAGAGTGGTCCGAGTTACGTTATTTCGGTATTATTTATATTGTGTGTTTTGTCATCGTAGATTCTCTCACATATATAATTATTATCTAATCTGTTAGAGGCTTAAGTTTGAAGGTCTCAATAAAGAAAAATTAAGATCATGGAATCTTATAGTTCTTTCGTTAATCCTACACTGCTAGCTCACGCTAATAATCAAGGAAAAAGGCACCCTAGGGGGGCAATTTCACAGTACCATCCTCGTAAATGCTTATGTCATATGCCTGAGAATACAAATTAATTTTATATTTTAAATATTTAACCTATTGTAACCTAATATGTTCCTTCCTCAACGGCACGAAAGCCCAGGGTTGGCCTTGGCCTTCCTAAGAATTCCATTCCAGGGTGCCCTGTTCTCGGCCTGACTTTTCCAGTTTCTGACTTTATATAGTAATAGTTTTTAGATCTTTCTTTAAGCAATCGATCCAACTAAGTCTTAGTCTTCCTCTTTTTCGAGTACCATATGGTCTGGCCACAAAGATAATTTTTGTTATTCGATTGTCGTCCAATCTTATCAGGTGCTTTGACCATTTTAACCTTTGTATTGCAATGAATTTAACAATATCTGGTTATTGTATTAGGAGAGAGATATCATCAGTTTTAATAAAAAGAATACACAGTTTTTTTCATTTATGTAGTGTTTTTCCAGATGTCAGCTCACTCTACCCACCCTTTGGATTTTGTGGTGTTTTCAAGTAATTTTAAAGAATAGGATTAATAATTAGAGCATTTTTTTAAAAATAAACTAACTCTTTTGCAGAAATCACCATTTCGAAAGCGAAAATTTGTTATTGTAAAACTAAAATTACTCCCTCTTTTCGTGTTTCAATCGTTTTCAAATTAAAGCGTGCAACTTTATAGAAAAACAGAAAATTTCCCTTTTTCTCAATTTATTCCTTAATTTTAAGCCTTTTTCAGATATCTGGAATTAAGCCTGTTTGTGTATTGTTTTTTAAGAAATAATCTAGATCAAAAAAAGGAGGAGTAAAAAAATTTTATATCCACTTCTTTTGTGAAATCCGGATTATATCAAAGAGATTTATCTTTGTCAGATGAAGTAAATGCACCAAATCTTACTAAAAAGAGTTGTTCACTAAACAATGAGAAAAGCTTAAATATGGATTTCTTAGCAAAGCCACAGAAAATCAAGAAAAGAAAAAAAATGTTAGTAAGGAAAAAAAATCTATTAAAAAAAATATTCGGGAATTTTCCAAGAAAAAAATTCGCTTATTAGAAAAGGTCTTTTTTAAAAAAAATGTGAAGAAAAACAACAGATTTGATACCTAATTAAAAGTAAGTGGGAGGAAAAAATGCAACGAGTGACACAAAAACTTGGCTCCCCTCCGAGTATTATTTAGGATGTATTTTGCCTTGTTGCTGAAATTAAGATGTATTGAAGGATCCTGCGAATTTCAAGCATCTAAGCTTAATTTTATTTGCATCAAGCACTTGCAACTTACACGGACTTCTACTTTTTTTTTTTGGGGTGTATTTAAAAAACATGTAGATAAAAACACCAAGGATATTAAAATCTGTTGATCTATGGAGGTTTGGATTTGGTCCCCAACCTCTCCCTAGTGTACACCACCGGGGTCAAAACTCATCAAGAAATTTTCTCAGTATATAAAGATAAGTTTGATTAAAACCATATTATTTTATTAACCAGTGGCCTGCAGAAGGGTGGGGTTTAGGCAGTGGGTAATAGAGAATGCAAGGGCTCCTGCTAAGTCAAGCTTTGGGCCCCAAAGCGTACTTACTAAGGCTTTAGGCCCCCTAGAATCCTGCTTCTCGCCCGTGATATTGGGTTTCGGGAGGTTACGCCACTGGTTTTGGGGGCAACTATTCCCCCACACAACACACAAACCAACACATTTTTGTTTCTTACAATAGATTATCCCTCGGCCAGGACGTCTTAAAGCATGGGCCAACTGGACCTGTGCCCAGGGCCTCACCCTCGGTGGGGGTCTCATTCCGTTCTCGACTCTGTCTTAGTAAAATCATGATCCCCGGATAATTTTTATGGTCAAATATTATTCCCGTACATATTCTCCGAAAAACAAGGAATTTCAAACTGTGTGTCAACTGGCAAAAGTGGTATGACTGTATTATTATGTGATGATTGTCGTCCACATGTCTAGGCCTAGGTCTAATTCCATAAACAATCATTTAATTCATTTAGTTGAAATTCAATCATCAGTCGAGGCTGGTTTTTAATGCCTATATCTGTGAGCTGCGAGTTGTGCCCACAGAGCCGGCTCTGGCAGAGTTTGCCCCCCGGATAAAAATAGAAAATGCCGCCCCTCTTCTCTCTCCTTCTATATATATGCATAGAATTATATTATTCGTAACCTAAAAAAAATTCAAAATAATTCGAAATGAAGGACATAGTTACTTATTATTTCAAACGAGTGAAATGAAAGAGAAGGAATCGTCTATTTAAGCAGGTCAATTTCTTCGAAAAATAGTCTACAAATGGTGGGATCACAAGCGTTTGCTTTTAACTTATACTAACTGCACTCAAGACTAAAATAAAACATTTCTTGTGGCTCTCTCGTCTACCAAACCTCTTATTACCCTTTTGGATGGCTGAAACCGGACATCATAAGGGTGAAAGAAATGTCTGTTGTGACCTTCCTCGATGGGGAGAAAATTGCTATAAAAAGATATGTAAACATACTATATTTCATGCTTTAACGTATACTCCCGCTTCGAAGCCCTTCAAGTTTCAACATAAAAAAAACTGTTATTAAATATACCGAGTACAAAATGAAGAACTAAGATACGCGTTAAATGAAATACCAAATTAACACCAAATAATATTTCAGAAAATATATCAAATTTTTTGTAACATAAAAAAAATATATTTTCAAATTTGATCCAAATACCGCCCTTAAAATTTACCGTCCCGGCCAGGGGTCCGGTTTGTCCGGCCCTAGAGCCGCCCCTGGAAGCCGAGTATTTGACAATGCAAGATATATAATGTCGGCTTTTAAAGATCACAGATAGGGCCTACTTTTGCACAGGGGCCCAGCGCCTCAAAATGTCTTAAGACGTCCCTATCCTTGGCACTTTCGTCTACGTGCTTTTTAGAATGTAGCTTACTCCCAATAAGAGTGGTCTGTGTACTCTAATTTTATACACTTGATAAAAAACAATAAGAGTTAAGAATCCTTAAGTTTCAAAAGATCTAGACACAAGTACAATAAGGTTTATAATTTTTCTTTCTTTTTGAATCCTCTGCAAAGGACCCAAGAATCCAAATTCTCTAACTGTGATACTACCATAAAACATCTTAAGTTTTCGTTTCTACTGCTTACATAGCATTAAGTCAAAAATATAGTTGCTTTTCTCATTTAACTTAAATACACCTGCTACATATTTTTTTTTGGTTTTAATGTTTCTGGGGAATAAAATATAGTTGGGGAAAAGTGAAGGATAATGAAAAGTTTCGAACTTCATATTTTTGTTCGTTACTTCATTTTCTTAAAGAACCAGAGGGGAAAAGTTCCCTGCATATTTCATCTCGTTTAACTCGACTCGTTTTAAAACATCATAAATCAAAACTTTTATGCACATGAGAAAAAATGATTCGCAGATTGAGGTAAACAACAGCATTTGACATAAATAACATCTTGACATATTTGGCGACTTATCGCTTATTTGGTGACTTGTTGATTTGTTAAGTATTAATTTATTGTGTTACAAATGTTTAACATATTCGAGGCGGAAAAAATTTGTTTGCAAAACACTTTCCTGTATTACTTACATTTTTTTATATTATTTATTTTTCTTCTTAATTTCTATAAATTATAACGTTACTAAACTAAATAACGTTTTCTACGAACCTACTAATCTAAATGCTCTTTAAAACTGAAAAATGTACTCACAACGACCAGGGACGTTTTGAACCTCTCAGGCACCCTAAACTCTTCAATAGCTACGCCCCTTCCCCTATTTCCAGAGCCCCCTTCTCCTTCAGCTCTTACTTTCCCTGTTTTGTTTTGGGACGGATTTTCCCTTAACTTTCTTACTCTGTTACCCTTCCTTTGTTTTTGCTGCCGTCCAATAGCTTTCCGTTATACACTACCTATGAACCCGCCGTGTTATAGACTGACAGTCGTAAGGAAAGAATAGTGGTATGCTTTGGCCACTCTTGTTCATTTCTTACTTTCAGCATCACAGACCACCTACCCTTTGTTAATTAGATCAGTAAATTAATGAAATCGTTTGCAATTACAGAGTAAAAGTATACATTATTGTATGAACTGTTTTTAACTTGTTGTTATCTTTTTCATTGCTTATCGCTTTATTATCTTTCACTTTTTGACACCCTCACTCTTTATTGAGTCACTGTCATCGTACTTGTACAAATAAAGATTTTCTTCGATAAACGAATGATTTTTTCGATAAAAATAATTAATAGCTTCATTGTATCAATTTCCATTGTAATATACAGTAGTGAACACAAAAAAATTTTTTCGGGGGTTCAGGGTCGAAAGTTCACCATTTTGGTACCATCTCCGGTACGCCGCCCAACATATTCTTTTTGATTTGTCGATTTTCGGGAACAAAACAATACAAAATTAATTATTGAATAAATAAGTAGCATTAAAAAAATTAATTTTTGATAAAAATACATAATTAAGTGTTACGTAATACATACATAGGATTAAACCAATCGAAAAAAATCAAGGACTATGGGGGGTTTTCCGGACCCCTAGGACATTCCCCCTTTGTGCGCCACTGCAATAACATTCTGAGTGCATAGCAACTCAAAGTGTTAAGCTTTTCATTTTTAGTAGATCTCATTTCAGTCTATCTTTGGGGCAGAAATGGTTCTCTCACGATTCCCTAGGTGGTGGTACGTTCGCTTGTTATTTAAATTTTTTTCTCTTTTTTTCACCCTCCAATTTTTTGCGTCTCGACCATTACCTAAACGGAAAAGCGGCCCTTTTAACGACTCAGAGAAACACTAAATGTGTTCTTGTAGATTATTTTACAATCGTTTGGCGATATTTAATACTTTCTACAAACTTGAAAGTCATTTTTAGGGAAAAAAAAATTCTTGGCAACCCAAAGTGAGAGCAGCGAGCAACAAGTAGTTGGAGCAAGGGGTAGATTTTAATGAGTTCATTTAGAGCGTCTTTTAAGCGTCAACAGATTAAAATTAACATTAATTAATTAGCGTGGAGGAGGCAAGGGTTACGGCTGACAGGACCGAGGTGATTAAGCATGGATAAATTTAAATTCTTTCTGCAAAATCATTAACAGGCCAGCAGCCATTTATCAAAAGAACTGATGCGGAAATTTTTAAATGTCGCCCTTTTTCATGGGGTTTTAGACGCTTTTATCTCGAATGACTTTTTCTTTAAAAATACAGCTTTTTAAATCAGAAGATTTCTTTAAAAATACAGCTATTTTTTAAGAAATCAGAAGATATGACATATACCTATATATTATTTGTTTTTACTTGGTTAGGTGTTTATTTCTTCACTCTTTATCTGAGGCGCAAATAAATAAATAAAACTGTCAAATAATAATATTAATAACTTTAAGCTTTTTAAACGTTAAAAAATTCAATGGATTGATCACAATTTTCTTTCTTTTTTTTCCCTTGAGTTTGCGGTGTTCATCTTTTTATTTTTACTATATCAGCCTTCACTGGGTTGATTTTTTTCTTATAGTTACGAGTCATAATTTGATACATGGGTTGTTCGGGAAGTGATTCATTGATTTATTTTACAACTTTTTAGGAGTGAAAGGGAAGGATGGTTTTAATGTTGTTGTGCTCTGGTTAATGCCACCTGTCTGACGTAGCCAGAACGAGGCCCACGAAATTCATTGTGGTAAGAGGCTAGAAGTACCCCTGTCGTTGGCCTAGGCCTTGAGCACCATAAATGTGACAGTACGAATTAGCTCGGCGAAATTCTCCGAAGGGACGATAGATGGCGACACCACCTATCTCCACCTCCATAATTTTGCCATGGGACTAGAGGGGAGGGAAATATTCTCCAGTCCCTTGCACTCGTGATTCAGCCCACAAGACTTTCGGACCCACTGATTTAACGAGCATGTATGTGTGTACTCGGAGGGTATTTGGTGGCATCGAATCCAAGCCTTCCGGTCTGGAGTCCGATGCTCTAACCACTAGGCTACCCACGGCCCACAATTAGTTCTACTATTAGTTTTCAGGTAAGTT
Organism: Trichonephila inaurata madagascariensis; assembly: GCA_019973955.1. Classification (NCBI taxonomy): domain Eukaryota; kingdom Metazoa; phylum Arthropoda; class Arachnida; order Araneae; family Nephilidae; genus Trichonephila; species Trichonephila inaurata. Next base: position 2,861 of record BMAV01005635.1, on the reverse strand, counting down.
ATATGTTCCTGATGGATTATTATTGTCATTGCATTTCACGTGAGTCTTCAGAGTTTATTAGTCTGTTTCTCATTAGTTCTCATTTTTATACCCAGCGTATAACGCGCACCCGTTAATTTCGACCAAATTTTTTGAGTTAAAAGTGCGCGTTATACACCGGATTTTACGGTAATTCGGGAGAAGCGGACTGATATGAATTTATTCTTTTTTTTTTTATTATGGAATTTAATTTAAGATATGGACATTTGGATTTACCATCGGTCATTGAACTAATTAAATTTGTTTATCAATGATTCTCTGGACTAATTTTAATCCCCTGAATAAAATTAATGCTATTTTAGAATGGCGTTTTTATCCCTCTCCCTCCTAAGCAATGGAGAAAGAAAGAAAATTTTTTATTACTGGTCAGAAAAATAAGTTATTTGCACACACACAACTATTAAGAGATATTTAAACGGATATTTTAAAAAGTTATTGGTAATTCAGCTATATCTGCACGAAATGTTTCTATTAATTTTTTACACAAATATTACTTACCAGAGCTTTCAGCCAACAAGTTTCACAGTGAACATGCCAACAGCACACGGATACCACGGGTGTTTTATATAATCCCTAAAATAAAAACTAAATTGTTAGAGTAATATACGTTAAAAAAAATCGTTGAAAATGTTACTATTGGCTTAAAATAATTCAATCACGCACACATGTTTTTTTTTTTTATCGGAAGGCTGAAAGGCTTGCATTCAAAACTTATTTTTAGAAATGGTGGAATATTACAGCAAGAGAAAAAAATTATAGCATTTGTTTTCTAAATTAAATATATTTAGTTGTCATAGCAGATGGCGCTACTGAGTACTTCACTGAAAAACAAAAATAATTTGAATAAGTGAGATTTTTTATTCTCTTATTTCATATAATATTTTTAGAAAGAGGAAATATATTGTTGACAAAATAAAAATCTATGTTGAGAGAACTAGTTTTAAATACCTCTAAGACTTTTGAAACTAAATTTTATGATATCTTAACAAGATTTGAGATTTGCATTCTGCGTCCTCGCTTTAAACTAGCTTAAAGAAAAACGAAACAATCTCTTTCCACGAAATAATTCTGTTTCCACCGAATATCTGCTTAAATAAAAAAAAAAAAACTTACAATAGAAATAGAAATTTTACATTCAAAGGTATATAACCCACACAATTCCTTAATTTAATTACAAATTATTTCATTTTAACCTCATTCATAAAGTTGAATATCATGAACATAAAAACCTAAAACAAAATCAATAGCTATAAAAGATTTTGGTGATTACTGTATTACAAAACCAGCTGCAGAAGAAAAATTAAATATAATTAAATTATTCCTAGTAAGTGAACCAGAAATCAACAAAATTTAAAAATTTGCTCCGGTTTCTCCAGAATGAGAACAAAGTAAACTGATTCTTTTTGACAAAATTCAAAAATTGTTCGGGAATAGTTATTTATTTGACCAATAGATGGCGCCGTCGAGTTTCTAATAGTGGATTGTGCGAAGCACAAGACGGTATAAAACAACTATATCAAAAAAAATAAAGTCGAAACTGTACTCATAACTTAGTGCAGACGCCCTACTAAAATTGTTTTAAAAGAATTCGTGAAGTTCCATTTTGTTTGGCATTATGTGCATATCACAGATGTCGTTGAACCAGATGCACCACATACCTCTCTTTTGCGCTGTGTGTTTAACGCCTTCACTCCGTATTAGGGAGAGTTCAGGGGAAATTATACACATGATTTCCCATTTCTCCCAATCTAACACCGTGTGACGTTTGGTTGAGAAGAATTCTTCAAGTGAAAACGTACCAAGCCCGACCGATATCTTTGAAAACGTCGAAAAATGGCATCTGCCAGCATGTATCTGCTAAACTACATATATTATTATGGTGTTCCTCGTCTGTCATGTACCGAATGGGCACAGCACATGGAACAGTTGTGGGGTTTTATAACGAACAACGTAACAATTATAGAATTAAAATATCTTAAAGTGAAGAAATATAAAACTGCACTTACCAAACAAATGTGACATTTTAATTCATGAACAAAGGTTCTCTCTTTGGGGTTTTCCCATTTGCCTTTGTGATGATCGCTATGCTAGAGGTGACAAGATCCCAAATCCCAAACTATAAAAAAAATTTTGGTAAGAAATTAAATTTTTTTCTGTTTTATAATAGAGGGACATCAGGCAGGGGAAAGGAAAATCAGATAAAGAAAAAATACTTACTTGTTGTCCCTTCGGAACTGTCAGCCAAGTCTGAGTCTGAAAAAAAAATCCATAAATAAAAAAAATTGAAGACAAAAAATTTTAGTTTTTTAAAGTACATTTTCTTGAAATTATAACACTTTATCACTCATACAAACTTATTATTCATTAACGGGGATTAGCAAAATACTTTAAATTATGTATTAGTTTTCTTTTGTTTTAAAAAAAGCTCGGGAAGGAAAAAAACATTTATATCCTTTTCTTTTTTTGCTCTTTTTTTTTATAATTTTTTTTCTAAATTTTTGGGGAAAATAAAAAAATTTTTTAAATCTGGTGGGGTTTTAAACCCCGTAATATTTTTTCTTAAATTTCTCAGCTCTTTTTTTCATTTGTTTTCCCCCCTTTATTTCTAGTTGGTGAAGTATAAAATTTTTCCCTTTCATACTGGAACCTTCTTTAAAATCTTAAGGTTTAAACCCCCCCGCGAAGTCTGTTCGGGCCCCCAAACTTGTGGCGTCAGTCAGGCTTTGGGGCTCCGTATATCCGTGTCTTAACCTCCCCACAAAATTTTTTTGGGGGGGTTCAAGGGGAAGTCCCCCATTTTGATATCATTCCAAAAAAAAGCA